>CAJHQQ010000651.1:0-158725 GCA_905132885.1 Moricandia moricandioides | reverse complement strand
AAAAAACTATGTGTAAAAATAATGTGAATTTCTGCATAATTACACATAAATATTTTTTCTAAAACTTATGTGTAATATATATGTAATAATTACACAGAAATAATTTTCTCAAAATTATGTGAAATATATGTGTAATAATTACACAGAAATTATGTGTAATATATATAATAATACATACCTATTTTTTTTGAAAAAAAACTATGTGTAAAAAACAGTATTTTACATTGAAATAATTAAATATATATGTATAATTACACATAAAATAATTTTTCATTAATTATTACAGAAATAGTTTTACACATAAAATAATTTTCTATAATAATTAATTAAAATAGTACTTTTACTATAATTTTTTTTTGAAATTTTTTTGAATTTCTTTTAGTTTACAAGTTCGAGAATTTTGTTCTTATATATATATTTTTTTCATTTTGTTAAATGCTGATTAGGGAATAACAATATTTTAAAAAAAAAAAGTAGAAAAGAAAGTAAAATCCAACGTGATGTTGCTAAATAAACTTGATCAAAGTGTTTTTTGAAAAACAAAAACTAAAAACTACTTCAAAATGAGCATTAGTTTATTTTCAAACCCTATTTAAATCCGTTAAGAAAATCCATTTTAATATTCGTAGCAATGACACACAGAAACTAATGCAGATATTTTGGGATGAAAAGGTTAAATAGATCAAATCAGAAGCTGTAATTTAAGTTGAAGAAGAGAAGAAGAAGCCTCAAATCTAATTGCTACCATTTCTTTTAAAATATAATATCAAAACATTTGTTAAGTCTCTCATATTTTCAGTTTCAGAAAACATCATATGGTACACAATTTCAAGTTCAAGATTGGTGTTTTTTTTTTCTTATCTTGAAATGTATTCTGTAAGAAAAATAGATTTCCTGATATATGATAGTGGAAACCATTGGTTTACAAGTCATGGTCGAGCTAAACCATTAGATGTGATCATTTTTGTATTTATTTAATTGATAAGGTCTTGTCTGGCTGTAGAGCATGTTGCAAAATAAAAGTTGATGCAATCTTATCCTACTTTACAAAATATCAGATTACTTTTTCTCTTTCAAATACTTGTCATTATCTATATAAAAAATCATAGAGATGTTGAAAGACAATGGCAAATTGAACACCTAACCAATGGCGACAATAAAGTCGCAGGTCGATATCAAAACCATAATCTTCTTCGTAAGTAGTTACATGTAAGTTTACATAAAAAAAAAGTAGTTACATGTAAACATGTAATATGTCTTTTCTTATCTTGCTTCTGCATTTTTAAGCTGCATCGTGTGTTTGTCTATGTGTTATGCTTTCTTCTATGTATTGATTTATACGAATATAACATTTTTTTTCCAAACGCAACCAAAGAGATTATATTATTTGTACGATTTTACGACTTTTTTAAAGATGGTAAGGTATAGAACTTTTTGTTTTTTCTTACTTGATTAAAGTTGGGCGACCAATGAATGAACAAGTTGCTTATATTCCAAGTGATCCATTATGAAAGGCATAACTCACTACATGAAAAAAAAAAGGAATCACATGTTCTTCGTTTTTCAAATTTTACTTCTGCATCTCATAGATATTTTTGTACCAACGGGGTCCATTCCATTTCTGGGGGCCTACCTTTACCTATATATTCTTCTTCACTCAAACATATAGACAATTATATTTGTTTACCACGTATTTGTACAATACTGTACATTGATTTGAGATATACAACATGGAATAAAAGGAAACATATAAGATCTGATTTGGAGGCTATTTGTTCGCAAGTGATGTCTATCAGACGGTTCGTCGCTGTCGATACTCATTCTATCAGTATATATATGACTTAATAAATTCATCATTGTAAACTAGAATAGAATATAAATATTATTGTGTTCTCTTAATGACTTACAAGAGAGTTATATATATACACAAGAATTAGATTTATCACATCTCCGAATATAACTTATCTAAATCTTATGATATATATCTAAATTAGTTAATCCTTATCACAATAAGATTTATATAATAATCTTCGGTTTGGGCTTCAATTCATAAATCGGACTTCAATGGTCCATAACTGTTGGTTCGCAAGATACACATCTTGCTCTCTAATACTTTCCCGCACGACAAACGTGGGATGCAACACGCAAATCTGCAATCTAGCTGACTAATGTTCAGTGTATTTTCAATGTGAGACATATTTTAAGAAGAGTAATCAGTTTTAAGGGAGTATATTTGTTTAGATGTAAACTAAAACGATATATGGTAAAAATGTACTATAATGTTTTGGGTGTAATATAATAAGAAATATACTAAACACAAAGGTTAATATACACACTAAAAGCATGAAGCAATTTCTATTGACACCACTACTAGTGTTGTTGAAGTTGTTGGTACTTAGTAGTTAGTGCCATTCACTACATTCTATAATTATTATCACTATTGCATAATTTGAAAAGTAGCATATAAATTTATTGAGTGGGTATGATTCTTTCGATTTTGTATAAACTAACACTTTAACTATATATATATATATATATATATATATTTATATAGTAAGCCTAATATCAGCTTTGCATATTGTTAACTATGTTTCCTTTGATCGAGAATCAACGTTTATATTACATACTTAGGTCATAATTAATTTGGATCTCTTAAAGTGAAATTTTTAATGCAAAATTTGTTTTTTTTTTAACATTTTCTCCCTAAGAGACATTTTTTATGGTTCTTATTTAAGAGACAGTCCTTATGTTTTCTTAGTTAAAAGTTAAGAAACGTCTCTTAGAAAAACTAAGAACTCCAATTAAAAAATCCCGGTTAATCCTGATCTAAGATAAAAAACCATTTTCTTCCCGGCGAACTCATAAGCAGATACTATAAGGAAATCCATGCTAAGTAATCGAGTTACGGTGCTAGGTCATAATCCCCATTGGTAATACAGAAGAGAGAAAAACATCTCTTTTTCATCACGATCAGATTAGTGATTAGTAGTATATTTTATGAAAGTCTATCTATTAATCAAGTTAATTATATCCAAATTTTCAACGTAGTTATGTCTTCATCGATCCTCACCTCACCTGCTCAGGCTGCTCTAACTATAATTATGTCTAGAAGTCACATGCCTTGTACAACAAACATCATCTACCTTATGTATATGCTATTCAAAGAGTAGGTCAAAAAGCTAATGCAGTTACTAGGCAAAGATCATTTCGAAAGAATTATATCCAGTTGTTTCTTTAATTAAGAACAATATAAATACAAAACGAAAAAAAAAATACAAAACGAATGAAGTTTCCGACAGGTTAAGATTCAAGTGGTTAACGTATATAGGTGAAATCATGAAAAAGTAAAATTATTTATAATTCAATTAATGGTAAAATACTAAAATGATAAATAAATAAACGATAATCAGATGATGACTGATACATCATAGAGCACCATATATTTCAAAAGCATTGCATGAAAAAGAAAACAGAAACATTTGGATTATATGATCGAGACATTGTCGTAACGTAGTTGAGACCTAAACAACCTAATTTGATTTATATTCCCCCACAATTTGCTTACACGTAGCCATGCAACGTTAAATTGTTTCTAGTTCAGCCAATTTGTAACAACATTTTAAGTATGTATGTCTCCAATGCCGCAAACCTAAGTATCCATTACTAAATAAAGCTAACTTGATCCTGACTATGATAATTGTGGTGATTGGAATTCCACTATCATTGAAGTAGCATTAAAATAGAATAAAATTTACAGAACAGCAGGAACTATTGTATGCTAATCAATCTATTTACATAAAGCTTCATCTAAAAAGAGAAGTACACTAATAGTAATTGAGCTCACACCTCATGTTTTCTGGTACAGCAATAATTTATAGCTCACGCACTTAGTAATCATCATATTTATGAATTTAATTAAATTATACGACTAAAGTGTAGATCTCTTTGTTACTTGTGAGTGAAGCATGTGTCCTTATTTATGCAAAGTTAACAAATTAATCTAATAATTTCTTCTTCTTCTTCTTCGTCTTTCCTCTTTTCTTTTGAGAACCATCTTCTTCGTCTTTACTTTCTATATTTATATAAGTATATAACCACTTGTTATGTATGTAGGTACCCGTGAGTTTATACATATATTTATGTAAATCACTATTCCAAATCATTAAATATATATCCGAACATGTGACAGTATGTATTTGCAAGTTGCAACATTTTGCTCTAAATTAACCACAAATATTTGACCTTGCTCTCTTTTTTTTATAACATTTGACCTTGCTCTATAGTTTTTTTTCCTCAATCAATCAAATGACATATGTGTGAACAAGATTTTCTTTTTCTATTTTCAGTTTTGGCTGATAGATGGTCCAGCATTGGATGTTGATGTGGTTCAATGGCCTATACAGTTGATAGATATCTTACAGAATTAAAATAAAATGATCTATATATTTGAAATTTTGCCTCAGAGTATTTGTTTTGTTAGTAGAGCAATATTTATTTTTTAAATAAATATGTGCTTTTTTTTGTGTGTAGATTCAAAATTCAACATACATAGCTTTTTCATTCTAATATTGTTCGGTTAACCTAATCATATTATAAGAACATAATCTATTTCAAACAGACAATCAAACGTATCTCCAGAGTTTATAATCTTTTGGTGAATGTTGCCAATAACAAGAAACGCGTTTACAGAAAACTCGGTCTATATATCTTACACCCAAATGATGATACCATCACTCATCCATAAAACTCACATTCATATAGACGTAAAGTTAAATCCAAGTGGTGCTTATTTTTATTTTCTTTTATCTCAAAAATTACAAGCATTTGCCTTCATCATATGTTATGAATCAAAATAACTTCTTAGCCAGTTGGATTTAGTTGGTATATTTTGGAACTATTAACGAAAATATATACACGTCTTTTTTTATTATATATATACACGTCTTTATAAACTAAGTTTCATGTAAAATGAAATAATATAGTGGTAGCGAGTCACGCGCACGAGAGAATCTTGAAGTGGCAGCCTCTCTGTCACGCAAGTAAAAACAACTATGGAAACCATTAAGATTCACGGACTCGAGACAAAGAAGGCAACTTGCACTTTGAAGCTCGACAAAAATCTACCATTTGATATGTAATAGAACACCGTCACGGGTCACTACCAAACACTCTCGCTTATTGGGATCTATGATTCCTTAATTTCTCACATTTCTTTTTCTCATCCTTTTAGAAAATTAGATTTTTTTTCCCACTGTAAATACCATTAATTAATTTTTAAAAATACCATTAATTAGTGAATATATGATAGCATGTAACGAGTTTTAAAAAGAATCAGTAGATAACTGTCATAAAATCGAATTTGAGCTAAATAAGTCATAGAATGTATTTTGAAAATAGGTATCAGTATAAAGTCTATAAACCAAACTAAAAAACAAAACACAAATAATATTGTCCCCTTCCTTATATATATCCATTATGCTTTTAGACAGACTAAAACCAAATCTTTCGTAGTTTTGAAAAAGCATAAATCAAAAGTTTGATATGGGGTCGCCTGAAACATTGTATACTCAAAAGAATATATACGTACATTTAATTTTATACCTAAAAAGTTGATTTTATACGTTGAAACAAAAGAGAAAAAAAGCAATGTTATACGTTGAATATTCCATGTGCACTCAGGTATTAAAAAGGGTTAAAAGCCAAAACCCATTCGAATGTTTTTTTAGGGAAATTACAGTTTTACCACAAATTTAATATTACTTTACAAATTTAATTTTAATGAATAATAATTTTTAAAAATATCTTTAAATTGTGATGAAGATACTAAATTATTTTTTCTAAATATTTATAAAATATTTAAAAATTCAGACTCACCTCTTCAACATTAAACCCAAAACAACACTCACTAAAATAAAAAACATAAATGTTAATATATTTTTGATTGAATGTTTTTTGCAAATGGTACTTAACTTGTGCTATAGCAATTTCTCTCTTCTTTTTCTTTTGTTCTTCTATATTTTTTGTTAACACTATTGAAAATTATTAAGTAAAATAGGTTTAACAAAGTTGGAAGAAAAAAGGTATATATCCTAAAACTATCCACATTATAAACCCTATGGTCCGTATCATTATTTATTTCCTCGAAGACCGTATTATCTTTTTACATAATCTCCAATTCTCAAATATAATAGGTGGAATACAATATTCAATTATAAAAGAGTAATAATACAACACAATCCTCGATTATTTATAAAGAATACAGATTCTTCAATGAGCGTACTAGCTTGTTAGTTTATAAATAGTATCACTAATCCAAACACACAAAATATAACCCAAGAGTAGAAACACAACACTATGGGCTCTTCTTCTCCACTAACAAGGAGAAACAGAGCACCCTCCTCTGTTTTATCTATGTTTCTTGTTTTCCTCTGTTTCTCATCTTCATCAAAAGCTCAGTCCACGCCAGTTTTTGCTTGTGACGTCGCCGGAAACTCATCTCTCGCCTCCTATGGATTCTGCAACACCGCTCTGAAGATCGAAGCCAGAGTCGCTGATCTTGTCGCGAGGCTCACGTTGCAAGAAAAGATCGGGTTCTTGGTGAATAAAGCAAACGGCGTGACACGGCTTGGGATTCCCACGTATGAATGGTGGTCGGAAGCACTTCACGGCGTTTCTTACATCGGACCCGGCACGCATTTTTCCGGCCAAGTTCCCGGTGCTACGAGCTTCCCTCAGGTCATACTCACCGCCGCTTCTTTCAACGTATCTCTGTTTCAAGCCATTGGCAAGGTAAATACTTTTTCCACATTTTCAACCTTTTTTTAGGACAAATCCTTTAAATCACATAAAAATATTCTCAAAATAACATTAATTAAAATGTAAATTAACTAAATTAATCTAAATCTAAAATCTTGACCTAACTCCACTCTTCAATAATAAACTCTAAACATAAAAGATGAATTTAAATACAAAATAAATAAACGCATTTTAATTTTTAATTAATATTATCTTAGATTTTTTTTCATGTGTGTTATTTTTGCTATTTTTAGAATAAAATGTTATTTAGTTTTATCCAATAGTATTTATTTATTGTTTCATCTTTTGCTTTTGTTCATCTTTTTGGATAATGTAAATATCTTATTTTTTAATGCAACTGGGCCTCTCGTTTTTATCTTTCGTATAGCACAAGTAAACGTTTTTCAATAGTTTTTTTTCGTACTTTTTGGGATGACATTGTTTATTAATCATTTGTTAAGGTTGTTTCAACGGAAGCGAGGGCAATGTACAACGTTGGTTTAGCCGGTTTAACGTACTGGTCACCGAATGTTAATATATTCCGAGATCCGAGATGGGGAAGAGGACAAGAGACTCCTGGAGAAGATCCATTGCTTTCTAGCAAGTATGCGTCAGGATACGTTAAGGGTCTTCAAGAGACTGATGGTGGAGACACTAACCGTCTCAAAGTCGCCGCGTGCTGCAAACACTACACCGCTTACGACGTTGATAATTGGAAAGGCATAGAACGTTACACTTTCAACGCCGTGGTAAAAGACTCAAACCCATTAATCTAATGACATTACATTTTCATTGTTGTTTTGTCACATTCATAGTGTGTTTGATTATGTTTGGAAACTTGGATGCTTTATAGCTCAGTTATTATGGTATTTGGATGATTTGATATGAAGTTTTGTAACCAAATTTATTTCAGAATTTTACTAAATTCGGACTAGGTCACTTGTAGCTCAATTTGTTTGTTATGAACACTTTGGTACTAGCTTTTTAGGTCATTTAATTTGGTTTATCTTCTGTTTTATTAAAATGCAGAGACATGGGTTTGATATTTGGTTGGTCTAAGACATTTTTAGTGCGTGTACTAACTGTTTTTGTGTTTTTGTTGGAGTAGGTGAATCAACAAGATATGGATGATACATATCAACCACCGTTCAAGAGTTGTGTGGTTGATGGGAATGTGGCGAGTGTTATGTGTTCTTACAATAAAGTTAACGGTAAACCAACATGCGCTGACCCGGATCTCCTTTCCGGTGTTATCCGCGGCGAGTGGAAGTTAAAGGGGTAACTACCTGACCCGATCAATAGGTCAATTAAGACCCTTTTGATTTAAAATTTGAAAATGTTTAGGTTTTGACTTCTAGTTTTTCTTTTTAAATAGGTACATTGTTTCGGATTGCGATTCGGTAGATGTGTTGTATAAGAACCAACACTATACCAAGACTCCAGAGGAAGCTGCAGCTATATCTATCAACGCGGGGTTGGACTTGAACTGTGGTTCCTTCTTGGGTCAGCATACAGAGGCTGCGGTTAAGGCGGGTTTGGTAAATGAGACAGCCATCGACAAGGCTATTTCAAACAATTTTTTGACCCTTATGCGGTTAGGATTTTTTGACGGAGATCCTAAGAAGCAAATCTACGGCGGGCTCGGTCCTAAAGACGTTTGCACGCCTTCAAATCAAGAGCTAGCCGCAGAAGCAGCTAGACAAGGCATTGTCTTACTAAAAAACACTGGTTCCTTACCGCTTTCTCCTACAACAATCAAAACATTAGCAGTCATTGGACCGAACGCGAATGTCACCAAAACAATGATAGGAAACTACGAAGGCACGCCGTGCAAATACACAACACCGCTCCAAGGGATTAGCAGGGGTGGTACCAACAACGTATCTACCAGGCTGCTCCAATGTAGCTTGTGCGGTGGCGGATATAGATGCCGCCACGAAACTAGCAGCAGATGCTGACGCAACGGTGCTCGTTATAGGTGCTGATCAGTCTATCGAGGCGGAGAGCCGCGACAGAGTTGACCTGAACCTTCCCGGACAACAACAAGACCTTGTGACCCAAGTGGCTAAAGCAGCCAAAGGTCCGGTCTTGCTAGTTATCATGTCCGGTGGAGGTTTCGACATTACCTTCGCCAAGAATGACGCGAAGATCGCCGGAATCTTGTGGGTTGGTTATCCCGGAGAAGCTGGCGGCATAGCCATCGCTGACGTCATCTTTGGCCGTTATAATCCAAGTAAGACTCTGTTTTTGTATTTGAAAGTTCGTTAAATTAAACCGGTGATAACCGGTAAATTTTGTTTTAATTTAAACCGGAGATAACCGGTGAGTTATATTCTGTTTTTTCATAGGTGGAAGGTTACCGATGACGTGGTATCCACAATCCTACGTGGAGAAAGTTCCGATGACGAACATGAACATGAGACCCGATACATCTAACGGGTATCCGGGTCGGACCTACCGGTTCTACGCCGGAGAAACAGTTTACGCCTTCGGAGATGGACTCAGCTACACTACATTCAGCCACAGCTTAGTCAAAGCTCCTCCACGTGTCGTCTCTCTCCGTCTTGAAGAGAATCACGTTTGCCGTTCATCAGAATGTCAATCGCTGGACGCGTTCGGACCACACTGCGAGAACAAAAACACTGTCGGATCAGCGTTTGAGGTTCATGTTAAGGTACAAAACGGCGGAGATAGAGAAGGGATTCACACGGTGTTTTTGTTCACGACGCCGCCGGCGGTTCACGGGTCGCCGAGGAAGCATCTTTTGGGGTTTGAGAAGATTCGTTTGGGGAAGATGGAAGAAGCGGTGGTTAAGTTTAGGGTTGAGGTTTGTAAAGATCTTAGCGTTGTTGATGAGATAGGGAAGAGGAAGATTGGTTTGGGTCAGCATCTTCTCCATGTAGGCGACTTGAAACATTCTTTGAGCATTAGGATGTGATTCAAATTGGTTCTATTTTATTTTTTTTAATTTAAAGGAAAAACTATAAATATGCTTATTGATTAAGCTTATGCAATTTGGAGAAAGATTAATAAAAGGAAAATTGTGAATCTCTTACCTTTCATTTTTTTTTGTTAAATACTCTAGTCTAAACTAAAAGATGTATTCAACTCAAAACTTGAAGTGAATTATATTAAAATAGTAAATTCTTGGTTATTCAAATATGTTTTTGAAAGTTTATTTAAAATTTTGTGTTATTGAAGTGTAATGTTAGCAAAAAAATATTTTAAGAGATTTGTTATGATTTTAAAATGTTTAGTAGAGTTTGTTAATTTTTATATAAAATTATTCAAGTTTTGGATAGTTTCTATAGTGTTGTAGTTTATACTAACTTTCATAATTAAGCCTAATCATCTAAAAATTCATTAAAATTAAATTAATTCATATGATCTAAGATATTATATTTAATACATTCTTGATAGTTCAATCACCTTTTTTTTGTAGAAACGATTATTCAGATATTTAAACCATCATTTAATATTTTTTAATTAGATTTGTGTTTATCTAGATTGGAAGTATGACTTTGAAATAGATTTGTTAGTTTATGATTGATATTTTTGAATAGTTCAGATAATTCTTAAATTTTATTGTTATAAGTCTGAGATAATTATCTTTATATACTATGAGATTATCTTAAATAACCCAAAAAATCGGATATTTAGGTTAGGTACGGCTAAATCACAGGAGAGGCATAAACCTACCAGAGATCATGAGCAGCATCACTGGTTTACTTCGGTTATCTCCAGTTTGGTTCTTGACAGAACCAGGTTTCCTTTTTGTTGTTGTCTGAAACTCTTTAAACTCTCCAACAACACACAAAACGAATGTTAAGAAGATAGGTATGAAAGATTTGCAAAATCTTTTAAAATAAAAAAGGAGCAGAGAGTTCGGAGATTCGTTTTTCTGAATACATTAGGGTATTGTTTCCTCCGTCGACTTCACATGAACACTTGAGCAACAAGGCGAGAGACTCTCTTTGTTTTGTAGACATGTCGCATAGTAACGGGTACGTGGTTGCGGCGGGGGAGAAGAAGAAAGCAACTCAACCGTCGTGGAACTGGATATTTATAAACGCGACGGGAGAGAGCAAGGCGCTTGATGTCGACAAATATGATGTAATGCACCGTGTCCAGATCCACGCTCGTGATCTCCGGATTCTTGACCCGAATCTTTCTTACCCTTCCACTATTCTTGGCCGAGAGAGAGCCATTGTGCTCAATTTAGAAGTCAGTGTTGTTCGTTTTTGTTGTTGTTTGAGAGTGTGGTTATACTTTGTTTGACTTTATTTTTTGTGTTTGTGTATGTGTGTGGTGGGATGTTGCAGCATATCAAGGCGATCATCACTTCTGATGAGGTTAGTTTCCTCTTTGTTTCATTTTTTCACGGTGACTTAGATTTCTAGGGTTTTTGGAGTATCTAGGGTTCATGTTGGACCTTAAGCAATCACTGAGCTTGATAGAACATGGATACATGGTCGGATTTGGAAACAACCTAGTGAAACATTAGTCTTGTCTCCCCCAATTTTTTTTTTTTATAAATAGCTTATGTCTCTCCAATTGTTTAGAAATTATATAGACATAAGTTCCTAAATTATGAAAAGATTTTTTTTTATGAAAATTCTTAGTAATGTTAACAGCCCTCGAAATCCTAGATCCAATCCTACTTGGATAGGTAACTAGTGTTTGAATGATTCACAGTTTCATCCATGGGTTACTTAGAGAATTAGGGTTTAGCTTTCCATAAATATAATTTTTTTCCTTCCATGTCACTTGATGGATGCTTTTCAGTGAAGATACACCTTATATCATCTTGTATTAATAACCTTGATTTATTACAGGTTTTGCTTCGGGATCCATCACATGAAAATGTTATCCCCATTGTGAAGGAGCTTGGAAGACGCTTACCTGTTGGAAACCAAGCACACCATGGTCAAGGAGATGGGAAAGAGAGCTCAGCTTCACATAATGACGCTGATGCTGGTGAAGAAGATGGTACTATCTCCACATACTCTTCCCTTTTCAAAGCCCTTGAAATCTTTCTTTCTTTTTTTTGGTTTATTAATTGAAATGTCTGCTTGTTTCATTATAGAATCCCCATTTGAATTCCTTGCACTAGAAGTTTTCTTGGAAGCAATATGTAGCTTCTTAGCTGCAAGGACGACAGAGTTGGAAACAGCTACTTATCCTGCTTTGGATGAGCTTACCTCAAAGGTAGACACCTCAACGTTTAGTTATCACCAGTGATCCAATTTTAAACTGTGTTTATAGTCTTTACATTAACCTTGCAGATTAGTAGCGGTAACTTGGATAGAGTTCGGAAGTTAAAGAGTGCCACGACTCGGTTGACAGCTCGAGTTCAAAAGGTGAGGGCAATGTTAATCTCTTACTATTTATAATAGAAAGAAATAACTAAGAACTTTCATCTCATTTAGGTGAGAGATGAGCTTGAACATTTGATGGAGGATGACGATGATATGGCTGATCTTTACCTCTCAAGGAAACTCTCTACTGGTTCCTCAGCAGCTAGTAGTCCAAATTGCTATCTTACTTCCCCAACAATAGGCTCAAATGATGTTGAACAACTTGAAATGTTGCTCGAGGTTGGTTCTTACTGCACAAATGTTTTTATTTTATTTTTGATCTTATCTATTTTTAACAAGTGAAGTCTAAAACCATATGTTTCGATATCTTTTACAGGCATACTTCATGCAAATCGACAGCACTTTGAACAAATTAACAACAGTTATCTTCTTGCTTCTTCTTTTCTTGTCATAAATTCCACAATTTTTTTTCTTCTAAAAATTGTTCTTCTAACTCCCAGTTTCTTTGATGCAGCTGCGTGAGTATATCCAAGACACGGATGATTACATTAACATTCAAGTAAACATTTTCATTATGTTCTTTTTTATTTCGCTAAAATTTGGTGCATTTTTATGTGTTCTTGAAATCTCAATAATCATAATATCATAGTCTAAAGCCTATAATGATTGGTTTTTGGTTTTGCAGATGGACAATCATCGTAATGACCTGATTCAGGTAAGTGAATATTGAAAGCTGAAGTGTTTCCTTCTATCATGAGTTTCTCTTCTTGATCATCTTCAAAAAAATCTTGCAGTTGGAAGTTTTGTTAAGTTCTGGAACCCTTTGCTCAGCATTTTACTCTCTTGTCGCTGGAATATTCGGGATGAATATTCCATACACATGGAATGATAACCATGGATACATGTTCAAATGGGTATGTATAACCAAGTCTCCATTTGCTTGATATAGAATACAATAGTTCTCAGGGTTAACCTAATTCAGTTTTGTTGTTACAGGTTTGTATCGTGACGGGGGCAATTTGTGTGATCTCGTTAGTATTCATAATGTCGTACGCTCGGTTCAAAGGGCTAGTGGGATCTTGATAGGTCTAGAGAGAGGTCTTATAGCATTGAGAATCTGAGACTTGTACTTGTTATGAGGAGCTTTACTCTATACATTCTTATTGTTAGAGATTTTAAACCAAAGTTTTTTATAAGCCAACAAGCTTGTGGCCGTAGTAGATCAATCCCAATGGTAATTTTAGTTATGAGATTCTCAAAATATATATATATGTGTAGTATTTGATTGCGGAGTAATTTTACGGAAAATCTAACCCAAAAATTCTCTCTAAAGATATTTTGGGTTGAGTTTTTCGTAAAGTTAAAAATCTCATAATTAAATATATATATATATTGAGAATCTCGAAATTAGAAATCCTTATTGGAAGTGATCTTAGCATCTTACCAAACTATGCAACTTTGAAAATTTGAGCTTAAAGAAAATAAAAAATTACATTTACTTTCGAGAATCACAGTTTATGTTATATGGTTTCTATATTACTCTCTTCATGATTTAGGTAATTCAGAACAATCATATTTTTCTATAGGGGTGGGC
This sequence comes from Moricandia moricandioides, assembly GCA_905132885.1. NCBI lineage: Eukaryota > Viridiplantae > Streptophyta > Magnoliopsida > Brassicales > Brassicaceae > Moricandia > Moricandia moricandioides. The sequence continues at coordinate 145,018 of CAJHQQ010000651.1, read as the reverse complement.
GTTCGGATACCCGTTCGGGTTCGGATCGAGTATTTCAGATTTTCGAGTATTTCGGTATAGAGGTATAGAAACCGTTCGGGTATTTTTGTAATCGGGTCGGGTTCGAGTAGTTTTAGTTTAGGTTCAGTTATTTCGGGTCGGGTTTTCGGATATTTACATTTTGAAAAGAAAAAAAATAGAATTTTCATTTCTCAAGTTTCTTGTATATAAAAATATAAATTTCACTTAACTGATTTTTTGTTTTTAATAGCTTGAGTGATTAATATATTTGGAGATAACATTTCAAAAAATAAAAAGACACTAATTTGGTCTTGTTTTTCAATTTTAGATATAACTTTTGTTAATGCATGAAACAAAAAGCTTGGCATACATTTGAAGTGAGTATCAAATCATTTTATTCGTAATTATATGTATATTATATGATTTTAAAGTATGTATAACACTATAACATCAATATATAGATGTTTTAATTAAATTGAAAGATGTAAACTAAAAATATAAGGTAAGTATACATATGTTCGGTTATTTTCGGATATCCATTTAGATTTGGATATTGCCCGTTCGGGTTCGGATATCCAATCTCTCCTAATTCAATAACCATTCGGGTATTTTGCTACTTCGGTTCAAATTTCGATTTGGATTTTTAAGATCGAGTTTAGGTGCGGGTTCATGTATCTGGTAAAGTTTTTGAGCTTTCCATTTCCATTGATAGAAAATAAGTTGGATAGCTTGGTTCGGACTTGGGCCTATTGTTGTTTGTTTCGAAACAATTACAGTTTTGTAAGATCCATCTAGGATCCTTAGCGGGTTTACAACAGTAAACAAACTTTCTGAAGTAAAAGATGTTATGCATGCGAATGGAACTCTTAAAACTCTATGCATGAAGTCAAAACCTAGAGGTTGTCTCAAAGTAATGGGGAGGCTTTCGTGTTTCTACAAACACATTTTACCAGATTTTTTAATAATTTAATATGATAGAAAGTAGCAAAAGTATAAAATATTGGCGACGTCAGCAGTTCGCGTGGAGAGTTGAGGCCGAGGCTGACGTGATCGTCGACCCAAGATTAAAATAGTAAAGATTCCTTTTATTTTATTTTCTCTTTGTACTTTTCCTCTAATAAATAATTAGATTCTTCCACTCTGCAAGGAACCTAACTGGCTGACGTAACAAGAATTGCCTCTTGGAACAACATAAAAATCAAATTTCATTTTTTTTATTAGTCTTCTTCTTCTTTGTATGGTGTCGACGAGCTATTTCCCCACGAGAACTATCATATAGCATCAGATCCCCACCAAACTATGACCTAGTGTCAAATCTCCATGATTTGAAAGTTATGAACTTATTTCTCCATAAATTAACAATTTCGAATGTATTTCTCCCTGAACTGATACTTCGAAACTTAATTACCCATATACCATGATTTTAATTGGTTTATTATTAACCAAATAGTTTAAACCTGCTAAACCAAACCAAAATTCATTTTAAACAATTTTTATTAAAGAATATTGTTTCCTTCTTTTTTAAATTTCAAAATATAGTTTTTTTTTAACTTCAAAGAAGTTTTAGGTTTATATTTTTGTGTTTTCTGAAATTTAAAAGAAAAAAATTACGTCAAAATTTTATTTTTATAAATTTTAATAAAATCACAATGAACAAATAACCTTGTTAAATTTGTGTTTTTGGAAATTTGAAAGAAAAAAAAATCAAATTTTGATAAAAATATATGTCAACAAATCTAATTTTGTTGAAAATTTTATTTACATCAAAATTCAACAAAACATAGATTTTGACATATACTTTTACTTTCAAATTTGTTCATTCTAATTTTATTAAATTCTGTAAACATAAAATCTTAATTTAATTTTTATTTTTATTTTTGTAAAAACGCAAATAATTTTTATAAAATAGGAAAGATTTTTTTAATTAAAAAAAAACTATATTTTAAAATTTCAACAAGAAGAAAAACAATATTCTTTAATAAAATTGTTTAAAATGAATTTTGGTTTGGTTTAGCCGGTTTAAACTATTTGGTTAATAATAAACCAATTAAAACCATGGTCTATGGGTAATTAAGTTTCGAAGTATTGGTTCGGGGAGAAATACATTCGAAGTTGTTAATTCATGGAGAAATAAGTTCATAACTTTTAAATCATGGAGATTTGACACTAGGTCATAGTTTGGTGGGGATTTGATGCTATATGATAGTTCTGGTGGAGAAATAGCTCGTCGACCCCCGTTGAGACAATTATCTATCACACCAGCACAAAAAAAAATGAAATCAATTATATTAAAAACCATAGACCGCACCAAAATATAAATAAATTGTTCATACTTGTTCTCACAGGCACTGACGCACATCTAACATCTTCCTCACATTAATCAATTAGATGTTGGGTTATTTCAAACGGAAAATTATGAATTTATGTACATATTCTTTTAAATGATGTTAGTTTCAAAAAAAAAAATGTTCAGTCAGATACCATTAGAGATTGTGAACAAAAAGCGTAATAAAATTATAATATAGCTTTTTTTGTGTGTGTGTGTTTTCTACTATATATATACAAGTTTATAATTTGATGTTTTGATTAAAATAGGCCTTCTGTTTAAGCAGACACTTACCATTTTAACATATAGATCTGGTCCATCTGGATATAGATCTACACATGTAAGTACAATCATAAAATCAAAGAGAATTATTAGAAGCTTTATGCCACAAGTGCTTGGCATTTGGATAGTGGAATCTAATTCAAAATTCAATAATATTAGGTTTCATGATGCCAGCTAACTCTATATGTTACTCCATATTTCTGGCATGAGTAAACATCAGAGATGATTAGATGGATTTTAACTGTAAAAATTTTTTACTTTAGAATTTAATTTGTAAAATTTTTAATGTATTTGTATTAAATGTAACTGTAAAACTTAAACGAGAATTTTTTTTTTAAAAAAAAGATATTCCTAAAACAATATTTTTTACTATATAAAATAAAGCTTCTAGAGTCATTTTTAATTTTTTTTTTACTTTTTTACAAACTACCTAAAACTAATTAGTAACTATGTAAATAAAAATTAAATTTAAAATTACTTGCTACAGTTCAACCAATCACCCATGTTTTATCTTATTTATAAAATTATCGACACATAAAACAACAACTAATAAACTTCATTAATTTCGTAATACACAATCAGCATACATATCATCATCAATAATAAAATACAAAAAAAAATTCCAGTTTAAAATTGCGATGACGTCACAAAAATTTGGAAAGGAATCAGTTTTGTCGTGTTAAGACGATAATGGGTTTCCATTTCAATTAGAAGTGACTTGTCGGAACAACACTACCATTCGAAATCAAACAAGAAAACAAGGGGCATAAAAGACTTTTTCCCCTTAAATACGGCGTTTTCATCGAAAAGCAAATTTAATAGATTTCCCAAAATAGAGCACTGTCTCATCCAATCAAAACCGTTAGTAGCGACGGTTACAAAGGGTATTTCCGGTAATTTAACATGGATTCTCTCTTTCTCGCGGGTTATTATTAACGAAGAAGGACCTGAGCCGTCCACCACGCTCTTAAATAATATCCCCACTCTCCTCTTCTCTTCTCTTTTAAAGACCCATAATATTTAGACACCTGTGTTCACTCTTTTTTTTTTTTCTTCTTTTTCTTCTTCCTCTTACCTAGATTTTGAGAAGAGTAGATTCTCATTTTCCAAGGTTTCATTGCTTACAGAATCTCTCTCTCTCTTGTCCCTCAGATCCATCAGGTTTTTATTTCATTCTTTTAGTATTTTTTTGTTACATTTATTAGTGATTGAACCAAGTAATGAATGATGAATCAGAATGCATGGTTTGTATTTATTTTTGTTATTACTTTAAATGTTTCTGTAATTCTCTTTACCATCTTATGCTCTTTTGTTGTGTCTTAAATTGGGTTGTTTCCTTTTTAATATTAGTATGGTTTCCTTAATGATTGAACTGATTATCTTTAGATTCTTTGTGTTGCTATGCATTTTAGTTCTTCCCAAAGTTATAAGCTTTTGATATAGATATCAGAATCTTGTTGACTCCATGGTGTTTTTTTTTAAAAAAAAAAGTTTCTTTATAAACAAAATACTACCTTAGATCTTGTTATTTGTTTTTCTTTGGATCTTTCATCTATATTAGAAATTCTGAAATATTGTTTCATCATCTATAAAATAGAAGTTGACTTTCAAGGTTTTGATACAAGTTATTGAGTTTTACTTTGTAAATATTCTGTAAACCATTCTTTTTTTTTCTTTCTGTAAACCATTCTTATCTTATCTCTTTCTGCTTTTCTTGGGAAAACTCTAGTTTTGACAATTTATTTTGAGCATATAAGAAAGATGTAACCTCACGTTTCACTTTTAAACATAAGTCATTTTTGGTTGGTACTTAGTCCTTTTCTAACACAGTTGTTGTACCCAATTATTGGTCTGTACTTTTGAATCTCTTAACTGCAGTTTGTATTATTTTTTTACTATTGACTCTATAATCTGTTTTTTATTATTACTCTCATGTCATTGTTACTGACAAGAGATTTTGTAACTTGTTGCAGAAAAGGTTCTTGCTCTTCTTCCTCATTCTTGAAGATGGACAGGGCAGACACATGGGGATTTGTCAGTGGTGGGAGATGTTTATATCTCAAGTTGCTTTTATGTTTATAGCTTTACAAGCTGTTCTAAGTTTTCTTGTTCTTTGGACATTCTATTCTGCATTGGCTCCCTTCTTCTTCACATGGATTTGAACGAGAGTGTGTCTCGTTTTGGTGATACTTCTCTCAGCTTGAAATGCCTTGGAACCAACGCAGGCAGAATAATGGGGAGCTCTCACCACAACCATAAGCTTTGTGCTGATGTTTCTAACTGTCCTGATGGTGGCTGCGGTTTGGTTCTTGGGTTGGGTCCAACACCTCCTCCGTATTATTACAACAAAGTCTCAACTTCTTCCCGGACTGTTCAGGAACTCTCATCAGGTGGTAACTCAATTCTGCAACTTGGTCTTCCTGCTGTGACCATGGACAGTTTCAGTGGACTTGATTGTTCCTTGTTGACGTATTCAGACACTAATGTGTCCCAAGCTGATGAAGGTTCTACATCTGCAACGCGGTCAGGTGGCTATATGTCATCACTTAGAAGACCTTCAAGAATGCAAGAGTGTAGTACTAACTTTAGAGCTGATGAGTCAGAGTTCTCTGACAGGACATCTTCTCAGCAAAGGACAACCAACCCGAAGAAATGCAAGTTCATGGGATGTGCCAAAGGAGCTAGAGGAGCGTCAGGGCTCTGCATTGGCCATGGAGGTGGGCAGAGATGTCAAAAGGCAGGTTGTAACAAAGGTGCTGAGAGTAAAACAACGTTCTGCAAAGCACATGGTGGAGGAAAGAGATGCCAACACTTGGGATGTACAAAGAGCGCTGAAGGCAAAACTGATTACTGTATATCTCATGGAGGTGGAAGAAGGTGTGGTTTCCCTGAGGGATGTGCTAAGGCTGCACGTGGCAAATCCGGGCTATGCATCAAACACGGTGGTGGTAAGAGGTGTAAGGTTGAAGGATGCACACGAAGTGCTGAAGGACAAGCTGGTCTTTGTATATCACATGGTGGTGGGAGACGTTGTCAGTCTCCAGGGTGTACAAAAGGTGCTCAAGGGAGTACAAACTACTGCAAAGCTCATGGTGGTGGGAAACGTTGTATATTTGCTGGATGTACTAAAGGAGCTGAAGGTAGTACTCCTCTGTGTAAAGCACACGGTGGAGGAAAACGTTGTATGTTTGATGGAGGTGGGATATGTCCTAAGAGTGTGCATGGTGGGACGAGTTTCTGTGTAGCTCATGGTGGTGGGAAGAGATGTGTTGTGGCAGGGTGTACTAAGAGCGCTCGTGGAAGAACTGATTGTTGTGTGAAACATGGTGGTGGGAAACGGTGTAAGTCTATTGGGTGTGAGAAGAGTGCACAAGGTAGTACTGATTTTTGCAAGGCTCATGGTGGTGGTAAACGGTGTTCTTGGGGAGGGGCATGCGAGAAGTTCGCTAGAGGGAAGAGTGGTTTATGTGCTGCTCATAATAGTATGTGTCAGGACAAAGATGGAAGCAAGATTGGTTTGATAGGGCCAGGACTTTTCCGTGGTCTTGTCTCTACCTCTTCTCAAACCACTACTACTACTACTGATCATTCTCAGGCTGGAGTTAGCGCGGTTTATGATTGCACAGACTCCATTGAGCAAAGAAGGAAGCAGATGATACCAATGCAGGTTCTTGTGCCTCCATCAATGAAGTCCTTAGGCTTCTCAAACACTGAGAGACAAGAAACAGAAACAAACAATAGCAACAGCAGTGGGAGGAACATCTTTGACTTTATGATTCCGGAGGAGAGAGTTCATGGCGGGGGGCTAATGTCTCTTCTTAATGGTAGCTTGAAACAGACACTCCATTGATGGAACTTGAAAGCTTTTCTCTATTGGTGAGAGAGAGACACCAAAAAAGCTTATGCAATATTTTGTATAGTACACCTTGTCCCTTTGGTCATTTTGTATATTCTTGGGTCTGTGTTTTTGTATGGTCTTGTAATGAGTCTTCTTGAGTCATCTAGTCGATGGCTCGAACCCAAGTCTTTGTTTATTTGATTATTAATGTGGAATGTTGCACTGTAGTTTAGTAAGTGTTTTTTTTTCAATGAATGTAAAAATGAATTTTAGCTTACCTGTTTTTTTTATCAGATGGTTTATAGAGCAAACAACTACCATTCTAGTTTCAATCACTGACATAGAAATTAGGGTCCAATTTTTCAAATTCATAATGATACAACTATAACCAATTTTTCAGCACAAGGCCCATAAATTTAGTGAGCCGGGCCTGACACTCATGTACAGGATACCCACCTTGTAAGCTGACTAGTAAAATTCTCATGTGCTCTATCTGCCGTTAGATTCAAACCTAGTTATCTAACGGCTACAAAAATATGACCGTTGTAAATAGAACCGTTGGCCCCTCCACTTCTTCATAAAAAGACAAGCGCTCTGTCTCTCTATTGCCTTCCCATTCTTCATCACACAATAAAATCTCTCACAGACAAACTCTTTTATTACCAAAGAGAACCAAAAGAAAGAGTAACTAAGAATATGTTGTAGAGAAGCTAGTGATTATAGCTGACAGAGAAGAACAAACAGAGGTATGTATGTTTCTTTGCTTTTATTTAATGGATCTTGATTATTACTCTTCTGTATTTATAAATTTCTAGCTATGGCTTATATTTTGAGTTTGTAAATCTGGGTTTTGGTTTTGTTTGATTCCTTTTTGAGTATAACTCGTTTTAAACTCAGTACCGATTCCACTCGAGTATTACTATTATTGATTTCAACTTTCTCTGGTTATGGTAGGAATCTGTAGAACTGATCTTTGATTTGGTTGTCTTTGAAAACAGGTGTTCCTGTCGCTGGATGATGGTGTAAAGATACAGAACAAACACGGCGCGTCAAGAACGGTGGTCTTCTCTTTACCACCGCGTGAGGTATTACAATAACTTGAGTAGACGTTTGCTAAATATTTTTTTTTCTAATTTTGTTTCCTTTTTTCATTATATAGAAAGGTGAATTGATGTAATAGCCATGAGAGAGTGAGAGTGAGAGTGAGAGTGAGAGTGAGGCAGGAGGGAGTGAGAAGAGAGGAGAGAGAGGGAGTGAGGAGGGAGTGAGGAGGGAGTGGGAGAGAGAGAGGGGAGAGAGGAGTGGGAGAGAGGAGTGGGAGAGAGGAGAGGGGAGGAGAGAGGGGGAGGAGAGAGGGGGAGGAGAGAGAGGGGGGAGGAGAGAGAGGTGGAGGAGAGAGAGAGGAGGGAGGAGAGAGGGAGGAGAGAGAGAGGGGGGAGGAGAGAGGGGGGAGGAGAGAGGGGGAGGGTGAGAGTGAGAGGGGAGAGAGAGGGGAGAGAGAGGGGGGAGGAGAGAGGGGGAGGGTGAGAGTGAGAGGGGAGAGAGAGGGGAGAGAGAGGGGAGAGGGGAGGAGGGAGTGGGGAGAGGGAGTGGGGAGAGGGAGTGGGGAGAGAGAGAGGGGAGGAGGGAGAGGGGAGGAGGGAGAGGGGAGGGAGGGAAGGAGGAGAGAGAGAGGGGAGGAGAGAGAGGGGAGGAGAGAGAGGGGAGGGAGGAGAGAGAGGGGGAGGGAGGAGAGAGAGGGGGAGGGAGGAGGGGGAGGGGGAGGGAGGGAGGAGAGAGAGGGGGGAGGAGAGAGAGGAGGGAGTGGGGAGAGAGAGGAGGGAGAGGGGAGGAGGGGAGGAGAGAGAGAGGGGAGGAGGGAGAGGGGAGGGAGGGAAGGAGGAGAGATAGGGGAGGAGAGAGAGGGGAGGAGAGAGAGGGGAGGAGAGAGAGGGGGAGGGAGGAGAGAGAGGGGGAGGGGGAGAGAGGGAGGAGAGAGAGGGGGAGGAGAGAGAGGGGAAGGAGAGAGAGAGAGGGGAGGAGAGAGGAGGGAGTGGGGGAGAGAGAGAGGAGGGAGTGGGGAGAGAGAGAGAGAGAGAGAGAGGAGGGAGTGGGGAGAGAGAGAGGGGTAGGGGAGGAGGAGGGAGTGGGGAGAGAGAGAGAGAGGATGTGGAGGGAGGAGGGAGTGGGGAGAGAGAGAGAGGGGGTAGGGGAGGGAGGAGGGAGTGGGGAGAGAGAGAGAGAGAGGATGTGGAGGGAGGAGGGAGTGGGGAGAGAGAGGGGGATGAGAGAGAGAGAGGGGTAGGGAGGAGAGAGAGGGGAGGAGGAGAGAGGGAGGGGAGAGGAGAGGGAGAGGGGGGAGGAGAGAGGGAGGAGGGAGTGGGGAGAGAAAGAGAGAGAGGGAGTGGGGAGAGAGGAGGGAGTGGAGAGAGGGGAGGAGAGAGAGAGGGAGAGGGGAGGAGAGAGGGAGGAGAGAGGGAGGAGGGAGGGGGGAGAGAGAGAGAGGGAGTGGGGAGGGAGGAGTGGAGGGAGGAGGGAGTGGGGAGAGAGAGAGGGGGTAGGGGAGGGAGGAGGGAGTGGGGAGAGAGAGAGAGAGGATGTGGAGGGAGGAGGGAGTGGGGAGAGAGAGAGAGGGGGTAGGGGAGGGAGGAGGGAGTGGGGAGAGAGAGAGAGAGAGGATGTGGAGGGAGGAGGGAGTGGGGAGAGAGAGGGGGATGAGAGAGAGAGAGGGGTAGGGAGGAGAGAGAGGGGAGGGAGGAGAGAGGGAGGGGAGAGGAGAGGGAGAGGGGGAGGAGAGAGGGAGGAGGGAGTGGGGAGAGAAAGAGAGAGAGGGAGTGGGGAGAGAGGAGGGAGTGGAGAGAGGGGAGGAGAGAGAGAGGGAGAGGGGAGGAGAGAGGGAGGAGAGAGGGAGGAGGGAGGGGGGAGAGAGAGAGAGGGAGTGGGGAGGGAGGAGTGGGGAGGGAGGAGTGGGGAGAGAGAGGGGGGATGAGAGAGAGGGAGTGGGGAGAGGAGAGGGAGTGGAGGGAGGAGAGGGGAGGAGAGAGAGGGGGAGGGAGTGGGGAGAGAGGAGGGAGTGGGGAGAGAGAGAGAGTGGGGAGAGAGGAGGGAGTGGGGAGAGAGAGAGAGAGGATGTGGAGGGAGGAGGGAGTGGGGAGAGAGAGGGAGTGGGGAGAGAGAGGGGGGATGAGAGAGAGGGAGTGGGGAGAGGAGAGGGAGTGGAGGGAGGAGAGGGGAGGAGAGGGGAGGAGAGAGAGGGAGTGGGGAGGGAGGAGTGGGGATGAGAGAGAGGGAGTGGAGGGAGGAGAGGGAGTGGAGGGAGGAGAGGGGAGGAGAGAGAGAGGGGAGGAGAGAGAGGGGGAGAGAGAGAGGGGAGGGGAGGGAGGAGGGAGTGGGGAGAGAGAGAGAGAGACGATGTGGAGGGAGGAGGGAGTGGGGAGAGAGGGAGGGGAGAGAGGGAGTGGGGAGAGAGACGTAGGGGAGAGAATAACATGTTATTAGAAGTTTTCTCTATTAAAAGTTTTTGATCAAAACTGCTTTCTAAATTTTTGTAATATTGAGGTGTTTTTAATATATATTTTATTTCACAAACCGAAAACAGGATTTCAATTTTCGATAAGAAGCTCAATTTGAACGAAATTGTTTGTTCAATGGATTCATCAATGGATGCTTGATATGTTTGGTTTACTTTTCTGCTTTCCGAAGTTAAAGTCAATCAAATGCTTAATCCAACCAACTTTCACCCACCTAAGTGAGTCAAATTGATACTGATATTTGCAATATCGAATTGGTTTAGAGTAAACGAAATCTTTTTGGTTAGAGAGCTCATATATGTACATGGTTTACCTGTTTTTACCACTGAATGATCTGGTTTTATGATTATGAATATCTAACACAGCAGAACGATGAAAATTTCCATAACCATCCCTATAAACTATACAGTGATTTAAATCCCAATGTTTCCCCACTTAGAAATTTTGTGATTCCTTTCAATATTTTTGTGTTTCTTATTATTGATGTGTGTAAGGTGCTTGCATCATACGTGAGTCAGTGCTTGCTTAGCAAGCACCCATAAAGAAAAATAAAAATCAAATTATATAATAGATATCAAAAGACTGTTGCTTGGGTCGGCGACACAAGACAACTTCTAAAACCAGTCTAAGATCTATAGAGAGAGACTAGAACTTGGAGAAAAAGGCTCTCGATTGCCAAATTCTTTATAAATAATTAACAAAATACCAATCCTACTACCCTAAATTGGATCAGGTTTAGGCCACACGAATATAAATTTAGAGGTCATACTTGGAAATACCAATCCTACATTAACCAATAATTTCAGGGTAATAATTCAAATGAGTATAAACCTATTATCTTTATCATACTGTTTTATTGGTTTACATTTGTGATTGTTGTATGGATAACTATCATTCAAATAAGTGCATATACACACACACATAAATTGGGCTCACAATTTAATTAGAATTAAATTTGTATAGTTTTAAAAATAGTTTAAACATAATTAATTGAGCATGAAGAAGATATATTTGAATGTGAAAAAAAATACAACAAGACTAGAACTTCTCCCTTTTTTCTTCTGTTTGCCACCATATAACTTGTAAGATTGATATCATTCTCATTAAACCTTTTCTACTAAACCTTATCTTTTTGGGTGCTTCTATCTTTATTATGGTAAGCTTACTTCGTCGAGATCATCTAAAGACAAGAACACTTCATCCAAACATGAGAGTTCTGCCCCATCATCATCCTCTTCATCGCTGCAGTTTTGTTCATACACTCTGCATATCACCCACTTACTATAATCCTGCACACAAACAATCCAAGCCACGAGGTCAAATTATAATTTTTGGTTTTAGAAAACGTATACTTTAAGTTATATTTAAATAACTTTGGGCTTGAAAACAAAAGGGTACTTACAGGTCTATGACAAGAACTAGTTGAACCACGGTTTGATCTTTTAGAAGATCGACTTGATGAAGAAGAGGAATCTGGGAGGGAATATTCTTGCATGACCCAATTAGTCTGAGAATCTCCAAGATAGAACGTTAGATACTTTTTGATGCCCACTTTCTTGTGTGTGGAGCTTGCGAAGATTGGCTCGTCCATTCCCATTGATCCCCAATAACCATTGCTTGTCACTCTTTCTTGTGTCTTTCTACTATAGAAATACAATTGCCTCCCTTCTCCCAATGCTTTCCCTATAATTATAAATAAACAAATTAGTTTAATTGATTAACAGATATTGTATAGTATTTGGAAAAATATTTAGAGCAAATATCTGAAACTTTTTTCACTATCCAAAGGTTTAAATCATGTTATGATGAGAAGCTATAGGTTTATCTATTAGGCTGAATATTGATTTGTATAGGTTTTTGAATATATATGAGTCTAACAAAGTTAGTGTAAGATAAAATGTAAATATCATGTGTGTTTGATTGTATGTATGCCTACGTACATGTTTTGGTGCGTGTGTGTAATATTTGGATATGATTAACCGTGTTTGTGTATCATGAGATTGAATGATTGATATTGGTGCACATGTACGACTATGAAGAAAGCAATATTCATTTTGCTTCACCAATAATAATATTCAAGAAATGAAAAAGGAAATTTATTAGGTAGAGATTGGCACTATTATAGTGTTTGTGTGTATGGTAAGATATTGGAAACAAAAGCAATCCTAAAAAAAGAGCAACCGAACAAAAGTGTACAGCTAAAAAAAGAGAGATTGGTTACTTAAAGCTGGTGACAACCTCAATCTCTGTCCTTTAACTTTGATTATCACACACACACATACTGTCAAATATACTTATGCATACATGATACACACTCTCACATGCATGAGTATATAGATAAGAATCAGATATGGACATATGTTGCATGATACATGTATGAAGAGATATGTGGGTGTATATACCGGGAAGGTCCCAAGGATCGTATGAGTAAAGATCGAGGTCGGGGATGACGTCAGGATGACAAGGCAAGAGTGAAGCTTTGCGGTGGAGGAAGTGGACGACGAGCTCTTCGTCCGTTGGAAAAAACCTGAACCCCGGTGGTAGACTCATTGATAAAGATATTGATCACAATACTATCTCACATGTACATACATATACAGGTGGTTGCGTGTGTGTGTGTTAGAAGAAGATTAAATATGGAGGGAGTAGATATTATAGACAAGATGATGTGGAACCAGGGGGAGTGTGTGAAAGAAACTGAGGTATATATAGGAGATATAAAAAGAAGATTAAAGTGTTAATAGTTATTATTATATGTTAATTTTAAAATTAGTCTAAGTGGATGGCATATGATTTGTTTCTCTAATCTTACGTTATTATTTAACTTACCTGATAATAATTTATATAAACTTATAAAATTCTTCGTAAATATCAGTTTATATCCTAATATCTATAATTAAATGTTTACGGACATGTTATTTTCATGGATTGTTAAGCAGATGAATGGATAATATGTGATTGTGTAACTATTATTATTACCTGCTATATTTTATTTTAAAGAAATAATCACTTCACATTTTTACATGAACATTATGTTGATGTAAAGTTCATCATAGATGACAAGTCTGTGTCAATAACAGAAGAAACTAACTTTGATTGGTTGATGAGGAACTTTTGGAAAACATGGCCTCACTTATCTGTGTGACTGTCATGGTATCATGAAGAACATGTTTCGTGAAGACCAAAATGGCCATCGATTTATTACTTTCTCTCTTGAAAATAAATAGAGGGATAACCTCATCGAATAATTAGATGCTAATAACAGCATACTCAAGGCAACTGACTATTGTAACCTTATGTTTGTAATTCAGAGACTATTGTGTTTTGTAGACCTTAATTGTTGCATAACACCTAGCATAATGTTTATTCATCAATTTTGATATTCTTAACATATGTCATAACACCTAACCTAACACTTAGTCACCTATATGTATTATTCCCAATCAGCCATTTAAAATCTTCTGTTCATAAAGTGAGATTAAATATGTTATGTGACTCTAACGTAACGCTTAACACTTAAGTGTATATGTTATATGTAAAAAATTACAAATTACTTTCAGTTAATATAATGAATTACTGCTAAAATATAGTGCTATATACTGTTTAAACTACTCAAATTCAACATATAACATATGTGTTATCCCGTTAACAAAAATGATAGTATGTCTAAGATGTCAATATCATTCAGCTAGAAAGTTAACTGTTAAAATGTATTGGATATGTAACATAACATATTAATCGCTACTTTATAATTTATCGTCAATTTTATCATCTTCTTCAACACAAAGACTCTTTACTATTTTAGTTATTGTCTAACGTACTAATTATCATATATCATATTGTTACAAATTTCAAAATTTCGTCCATCGATATACGTTAAATGCAATTGAAATGTGTAGTTTACAGATTCTCTATTGTTGTCCTGCAAAATGAACATGAACCTACTCTATTCTAGATCATATCTAAGGAGATTTAGTTTTCACCATATCTTATTATGTGGCTTTTGATCAAGGGTTTTTTCGGGTGAACACACCATTTTATTACAGGAAATACAAGTTTTCGAATGTGAATGTATATTTACCTAATTTTGACTTGTTTTAGGTATATTTAATGAATGATCCCAGTAAGGAAATCATATACTTTTTTATACTATATTATATAACACAATTAATTTAAAATATTTTGAAATAAGCAATTAAAAATGATAAAGGAAAAAAACAAAAGAGATGATGGAACGTAGTAAGTAAGTGCAATGGAACTAAAAAAGATAATTATGAGTAATCGATGTCAAATGGGCCATTTGAAAGCTAATTTTCAGAGAAGTCGTCGGCTTAAGTGGATCTTACAATTTCGGCTGCTGTATGTTTTGAAAGGGTATCTTCTTGGCCACTAAGAAGAAGAGCTTATCCACTTCTTATTTCTTCTTTCTGTTTCTATATTCTTTATTACGATTTTTAAGTTGAATTATATTCATTCCGAGAAAGTATATAACCAACTTAAGTTAACTAAAACAAATCAATACTATAGTCTCTTTTTTTTTCTTCTGCTCCAAGTTGTGGCTTGAGAGTATAAGGTTTTTACCACTTTTTTTTAATTATTTCAAATTGGTTTTTACCACTTAAGATCGTAGTAATTTTTTACATTTTTTATTCTCTCGTGGCAACAATTAATTAGTTGGATCAAGTAAGTTGGTCAACTCGCCGAGCCGGCACATATGGATTTGGTTTCTTCCCTTGATAGCTTGCCAATTATTGTGGCAATTTCAGATAAGTTATTTCATGAAGTAGTTTATAAGGAATAGTGTTTTGGAAGTTTTCACCCAATTTTTTAAAAATATAAGGTTAGTTTATCTATCTAATTAAGTGAACGAATAAAGAAAACTTCTACAGAATAAGAACACAATATAACACACTTCAATTTTCAATTTGTAAATCACCAACCAGCAAATGTCAATCATAGTGGTCACTATTCAGGGCTTTTTATCTACGTTTTAACGATCAGTTTTTTTATTTTATTAATGAAGTCCACAGTTTACGCCAACGACAAAACTTAGCTAAAAACCAAAATAATGGCTATTGCATTCAAGTTCGAGGAGGAGGATCTCGAGGTCGAGTGATGATGACACTTCATGCTGAGATCATGCACCCGCAATAATGTACGTGGCGCACATGTAAGTGGGTTTGGTCGTCAACCATAGTATTATGGTGCCCACTTTTGCTCTCTTCCTTTGGCTTCATCTTTAGATTTTGTATTGTTTGTACCCAATACCCTCCTCTCTGCCATTATTACTCTCAATCCTGTTTTTATATGATTTTTTAAATTTATATTCCGTTTTCTTTAATATACAAGTATTGAATTTGGATGAAAATACAATTCGGGTAAACACAACACTTCTTAAATCTAGATGAAAATATATATTAGTAAATAAAATTGCTTTGAATAAATAATGATTTAAGTATGTATGAAGAAAACTTTAAAAGTTATCAATCTTTCTCATATGCAGTCCTGCTCAAGTAGCAATCAGTGGCTTTTGTTATTAAATTGAGATCCACACAAACTCAAAGACTGCCCAAAAGAATATGAGAGTTCAAACTGATTTATCTCCTTATTTGGACCACTTCTCTCTTAAAATACTTGAAACTCTATGTTATTACTCTGCTTTAAATAATCGGCTTATTATTATAATTATAATTTTATTGGTTATACTGTTACTAACTTCTAAACCTTACTAAGCAATTAAACAAGGAGAGCATAGCAGTAGGGAACCCTAATGGATATGAGGAGTGTGTGGGTGCTCTCCTCAACCTTGCTTCAGATTTCACCAAGGTTTTCAAAACTTAATATTTTGTATATTAATAAATGTGGATTTTAATAATAATATTATTATTATTATTACAAAAGTGTTTGGACTCTGGGATAATCTATTGCTTACGCTTACGCACGCACATGCCAACGCCACACGCGTGATCAATAGATCTTTGTCTTCTTTAGTTTGTCCTCATTAACTATCAAAATATATTTTCATAATTTCATTAACCAGATCATTTATCTTTTATCTATTTATTTTTTGTGTTTATACTAATGCAGTAAAAACATATGAAAACTTGAAAGCTAAGGTGAGTATTTAGTGATTCAAAAAGGAAAGACACTAAAATTATAGAGTTAAAGTAATCTTATTCTAATGGTAATATATAGGTTAGTGGTACCAGTCTCGACTATGGGACTAAGTCACTAAGATCACATCTCAGATACCAGTCGGAGTTTCCATCTGAAATTTTAAAAATAAAACAAAATAACATTTTAAAAAAACCATTAGGATTTAAGAATACTTGTAAAAGTCAATTATCATTCTTGTAAATAAACATATTTTACATTTTTATAAGTTCATAAGAATATTGAGCTCATATTAATAGTAAAGTAACAGTCGACGATAATTAGTTTCACAATATATCGATTGCATAGATAAGACTCAAGACAAGCAAATAAACAAAAAAAAACTACTAGGATCTAAACAAATATGACGAATAAAAAGGTGTGTTAATGTCTTCGATTATAACATTCTTTAACAAAAAAAAAGATTAATCTTTGCACTGTGAACTTGGTAAGCAATAAGCAAATCAATCTTTGCGATGGTAATTATTATAAATTATTAGATTTAACTTTTAATTAGTAGTAGATGAGAGGAGATTGTATATAGTTTCGGCTAATTGTTGTGTGGAGTAGACGTAACCATCACACAAATGGAAGTTAGGCAAAGGTCAAAGTCAAACTCGTCCAAGTATTTTCACTCACATTCCCACATCTTCTTGTGTTCTATCTTTTTAACATCATTACTATTTTTAGAATTAGAGGAAACTGCAACAACAAAGCTTTGGTGTCTTCTCCAATATATAAAGTATTGATCGATCGAGTAGAAGCTTTTTAGAGGAAGTACGTAATATGAATATGATTCTGATTTTTGGAAACTAAACAAGTTTAAACATATTATTTTACCAAAAGTTTAATTCTATTTTTTTTATCTCATCAAGTATATAAAAGCTTTGACTAATCCCACTTCATGGTAAGACTCAATTATTACATTATTGTAAACAATAATCATTCATAAATCCAAATTTATCATACAAATCCTCCTCTCAAGATAAAATGAGATATAACATGAGACAAGACTCTCTTATCTGCTAAATCCCAACATATAGTTTTACTCCAAAATGTAAAAGGTGAAAAGATAAGACAGAGTCCACAAGCACAATGCTGCTACAATATGATTTTGGCGTCGAAAAAATGTAACACGACACCTAGTGCTTAAGGTCTGAGTAGTGATGTCCCATTAACAATCAGTTTCAAGTTTCTAGGAAGTTAAAACAACAGTTGCAATTTCTAAGAATGAGGTAATTAAATAACACGTGCAGTTGCAACTTCAAGTCTTTGATGTCAAATCATGAGATAATAGATTTTTTTTTCACATTTTTAGAAAGATATAACAATTCAATTCGAGTTCAAAACGTGTGTCGAAGTGTGATTTCTTTTCTCTTTATATATACCAGACTACATGACATGATGAAACAGGAGTCAAAATATGAGTGTTCTTAGACTAAAATGCTCTTACTAAAAATGGTTGAGTTTCTTTATACCGTCCACTATGAATAGATAAACAAAAAAAAACAATGGCTTCGCCCGGGTTCGAACCGGAGACCTTCAGTGTGTTAGACTGACGTGATAACCAACTACACCACGAAACCTTTATTGTTGGAGGTAGTGTACCCTAGATTATTTACCCACCAAATTAACTTATTATATTTCATTATTTCTACTTGTTTGGATGAATAACAAAAACTGAGATGTTACCCGCTAAACAAGTAATTTATTAGTAGAAATAATGAATCTATTTGGATAGGATGGGATTGGGATTCAAGTTTTTCTGTTTGGATCTAGGTTTTTTGGGTTTTTGACCAAGTCTACTCCCCAACCATAAATCAACAAACAACTCGCTTAGGAAAATAATAATTGTTGAAAACTTGAAATGTAGTTTTATAATGTAATTTACAAAATTTATATTCATAGCCCTAATACATTCTAGGACGAGATGTTTGAAACATATATTGCGTTCAAATCATATCTCAAAACTCTGTAATTTTTTCTTGTTTGAATAATAAATAATTAGAAAGAAAACAATGAAAAGTCTCAATCGCATTGCTTGAAGAGTTACACTAATTAAGGTTTAGTTGCACCGTTTTCAAATGATAGATTCATAGTTACTCCTCTCTTGGCAGAAGCTGCCTTCACGAATTCACCTACTGCTCGACCCCATTTCATCATGGCCGATGTCAGTTCCTTACTTTGTTCAAACGTTATCGCACCCGGACCACTCTCCTTCATCTTTACCAAAGCATCTCCCATTGTCACTAACCCATCAACCAGCTTAAACGGATCCTATTATCACCAAAAAAAATAAATATATATAACGAACATGCTCACATATCTGTTAATGATCTATAACTAACCAACGTGGAGTTAGGTCTAGTGGTTAAAACATTTGGATATCATCAAGTAAGTGTGTAAGGGAGTGAACACTTACTGATGTTCCAGCTTGGGTACCATCCAATGGAGACAAAGCTAAGAAGAGATGCATAGCTTTAGTCGTAATATTATTGCTCTCTATTGAATATGTGTCAGGTGAGACCGTCTTGAAGCTGGCCATGTAATCATTCATCTTTACAAAGAACTCCTTGAACTCTTTGTTTGCAAGACACTTAGTCTCTAGGTCAAGTAAGAAGGTTTGCATGCCTCTATAAGCGAATGGCTCAACATCTTTGCCCGTTTTGGGAATGTTTCTTAAATAGGAAGGTAACGAGAACGGTGTTGTTGGTTGAGCGGCGCTAGATTGTTTGGAAAGAGATGCATATGTTGGGTCGGTATAATCAATATCAAATTGTTTTAGATCGATTGGTTTTCCATTTATCTCGGAGACCGCCTTCACAAAAAGACCAATCCTTCCGACCCATTCATTCATAGACCCGGACAACCTCTCCCATTGTGGATCAGGCATTACATTTGAAGTGCTTTTCTTCATCTCAGTAGAAACTTTCTCCATTGAAACCAAGGCCTCGATCAACCTCCATGAATCAAACTATCACAAAAATACACATTATCTTTTTTCATTAGAAATCCAACCAACATGCTTGAGAATATATTACGATTTTTTCTTAGAATTACTACCCCATATAGAACACAGTAATTAACTATAATTTAAGAAGCATGGCTAAGAATACCAAAAGTTAAGTATTATTTTTTCAAAAATACCCTCAAACAAAAATATATTAACATTTAGATTTACATTTTAATGATTATTGTTTAGGATTTAGTGTTAAATGAGTGAAGATGAGTTTCTAAATATTAAAAAAATTAGTTTAGTCTATTTTCATTATAAATTTACAGTATTTTTTGAAAATGATCACTCAGTAATGGTAAATTTGAAAAGTGGTATTAAAGTTGTGATAGAAATGAAATTTTCCCATAATTTAACGTATGATATAATAAACCTCTTTTGGATTATCTAAGATTTAATGACAATACTCATTGGTTAAGATATTTTTGCCTCTTTTGTTAATTCTGAAAGTGTGTTAAATCTTTGTGCACCACTAAAAGACCTATTTGTTGCCTTTTAAAATTAGAAAAATTACCTTTTCTATAATAAGAAAGTTTTTCTAAAAAAAAGAAATGAAGGTTTTGAAACTGTTATAGATAAGGGTATAAGAGATTGTAAATTTATTGCTTCACATAATCAATATACAAACTCTAAACGGATATTTGCCTCAATTCATTATGCTATTAAGTTTCTTTGCTTTCTTCAAGTTGATTCGTGTTCATTCATTAACAATATGATTGTTAATAACTAATGAAAACTTACTGATCGTCCGGCTTGGGAACCCTTCAATGCAGAAATAGCGGTGAAGAGCTGGTCAGATTTGCCTGGTCCGGGTGGTGCCGGTTGAAAGCAACTCGTTATGTAACCTTTGAGATTTGTGAAGAAAGTCTTGAACTCTACGGTAACGGGAGACTTGTCCTCCAAGGCACCAACGAAATCTAGTAAACCTTTGGAAGCGTAAGGCCCAAACTCTTTGCCCGTTTTAGGAAAGAGAGCCATATAGTCAAGTAACGAGAACGTCTTCCCTTGAGCTTGAGCTTGAGCTTCTGTTTCATATACATTGCTTAATGCAACAAGTAACACTAAACCTACTGCTAATGAGATTCTTCCCATTTTTCTAAGAGAAACTTATTATAAACAAGTAAATATTTATTCTTATTGTTTTGTTATTTTTTTCTAGGGGATATGCTTTGTAGGAGAACTTGGGTTATATATATGTTCAGAAAGTCAAAATTTAAATTTGAGGCGATGAATGGTTAATTTTAATTTTTTTTTGTTGATTTTCGCTTTTCTCTCGGTCTATTTTTAGAAAGGGTCAATTTATCCATCAAACTATAAATTTGCACCAATTATTTATTTTCTAATTAATAATCTTCATTTTTTTCCCAAACTATTTCTAGATAGTATCAAGCTATAATTTTGAACCAATTATTTATTTTCTATTGCTCTCCGTTTTTCTCTGGACCTATTTTGAGAAAGGATCAATTTATTCATCAAACTAATCTAAATTGGAGCTGGGAATTTATTGATTTACAATGGATAAACATGTCTACCAACGATCTTGGTGTATGAAAAAAACTGAGTTATTGTATCATTTTAACGTATGCTTAGTGCAAATAATTGTATTTTGCATGCTTCCTTGCTTCAAACCAAGTTAAGTGTTTCCCAAACCAGATAGCAGGATGGGCATCTGCTCTGAATTCACTTAGATGACTCAGAACAAGTAGCTTAATCTCTGTGGTTTGCAACTCATTCTTGATGATTCTGTTAATCCTTATTGCTTCCAAAGGAGATTGATCTTCCAAGTGATGCTGTTGGGGAGGATAACACCAAAGGTGAATGATTGGTTCTATTACATAGTTGTATTCAACTTTGTATGCAACTCTTCTTATTAAGTAATCTTACTTTTGTGTTAAACAGATCTTAAAGATACTTTGTGACAAACTTGATTTACCTATGCTTAACTTAATAAAGATTATTTGTAGCGTAAATGTTGGTGTTTTTGAAAGACTATGTTTTTACAGATACACATTAATTCACACTTGTATAACTGAGATTTATAATAATGAATCATAGTCAGTGTACTAGATAAATACCACAACACCTACACTTATTGCATCTAATCTTGATTATAAATATATCAGGTTAACCTGAAAATAAACAGGATTAATCAAAATGTAACCACAGATAAACAAAACATCCAGTTCAGAGAAACTCTTTGCCTTTTCACTTCTCCTTATGGATTCTGTTTGTTTTGAGAACATCATGAAAAACAGCAGGTTTCTTGGTAACTGGAGCCAGTTCCTGATATGCACCACAATATATACAAGACACCGTTCAGTGACCATTACAGAGAGAAGGAGAAAGAGAGAGAGAGAGTGTGTGTATGTACCTCAACAGCAGCAGCTAGAGAAAGAACTGTAGCTTCAGCCCAAGGTCTTCCCATTATTTGTAATCCTATTGGAAGCCCTTCCTTATCATACCCAACCTGTTTCCATATGTTCATTGGAAAGATGAAATGATTATTGCATGAATGTAACAAGTGTATGAAACATGATAAGTCCACATTCTGTTGATACATGTACAACTTAGACACTAATAAAAACATTGCTTACAGGGACAGATATGGCCGGGAAGCCCAGGAGATTTGCAGCTACAACAAACCGCATTAGATAAGCTGAAAAAAATACAAGCAATCTTCATATCAGAAGATGTAAACTCTCATACACCTGAATAAGACAGAGAAAGTAACACCAAAGATGAAGAAGTTTGAGTGTTTTGTCTGACAAACCTGCCACTTGATAGTTGGTCTCTCCATCTTTCAGAGCATCAGGAGGTATCACAGGAGCTGTCATACTGTTTGTACAAGACAACATGTCACCAACATTCATATAGAAGTAACGTATCTAAAGACATTGGAAGCAAATGTTCTGTTACTTAGAATGTTTTTTACGTACCCACATGTAGGTGTCACAATAACATCAACGTTCTTGAAAATGTCCATGTGATACTCCATCAACCTTCTCCTGTAACAAATAATATCATACAAGCAAGTAGCCACTAGTATATAACTTAGACGGCTTACACTTGTTATCATCATTTACCTAAGACACTGAGCAGCAATATAGTCTGAAGCAGAGAATGACTTGAAGATGGCAAAGCTAGTACGTGTATCATAAGATAACTTTGAACTTTTCCTGCAAAGAGAGAAATGGTTTTAGACCAAGGTTTACTACTACTACTGAACTCAGAACAAAGCTTAAAATTTTACCCAGCCTCACAGTAAGGAGTCATAGAACATAGTGTTGCAGACCCTATCGACACAACATGAGCTGCACGCATCTCTTCTAGTTCAGGAACCACTATTTCCACTACCTGCAATTTAGAGATTACAGATAAAACTATACATTGATATATAGAAACCTATTCAAATGATCAGCTTACTTGGCAACCATGGTTGTTATTTAGGAGCTTAAGTATATCTTCACATTTGTCAGAGATGTCACTTGAATTAACATCATTAAACCACTGCATTACATAATAAAAAAAACAATGCATTAACCAAATCCAACTCAGATAAAAACTAGCACGGATAGAATAGTTACCTTTGTATACTTCCCTAGCCTTAGAGATCCTATAGCATTGCCTCCATTGTGAGACAATAACTTGGGAAGACAAGGTGGTGTCTGCATAATCATTTCAAAGACTAAGTCATACATGAACACATTCCAATGTTTAACTGAATACATTGGAGGAAAATGTACCGGATTCAAGTTAAGTCTATCAGCAGATGAAGATCCTAAGATTGCTGCATACCTGAGAAACACACAAAGGCATATTAGCCAAAGCACCACTCACTATAGTTGACTGTTTTATAAAGATTAAAACAAAGTGGTCATTCACTAGGCTAATCTTAAGATCAAAAAAGCAAAAAACTTACACTAAGAGAGTATCTTCCAGGGATGAAGCAACTGGACTAATAACTTCCACTGTTCCACCTGCACATAATGACCTGTAGAGATGACAAAACCATACACATAGTTCAGATGGTTTAGATAGCAACGAGATGAAAACAAAAAGTGTAGAAACCTATTCTCTTAACTCTTACCCTGTCATATCTATCCTACCATATGTTGTTTTCAGTCCTGTTACACCACAAAGTGATGCAGGGATTCGAACAGAACCTGCATTTCCAGACACAAGTAAGCATATATACATCGCAAGATCAAACAAATGAAAGATAACATTGATACCTCCACCATCTGTTCCTAGAGCAGCTGAACATAGTCCAGACGCAACAATAGCTGCTGAACCTGAAGAAGATCCTCCTGTGTATCTTTCAGGTGCATGTGGGTTTCTTGTGGTTCTGCAAAAGCAGTTCCTTTACAAGTAACAAAACAGTTTAACAAGTAAGAGTTGTGTGTTTTGTGCTTTGTTTCTTACCCGTAATTCGAATTGTTCCCTGAGGTCCCCATGCCTAACTCATGCATATTAGCCTTACCAAGTAAGATTGCACCACAGCTACGAAGTCTCGAAACAACCACTGCATCCTTCTCTACAAAACGCTCTTCATGCAGCCATGCTGTTCCACCTACAGATGCAAAACCCTTTGAAAAAGTCTGTTGTAGATTGTAAGTGTTGTAAACAAAAACATAAGAATCACATTACTCACCTGTTGTGGTATGTGGTAAACAGTCAATATCATCCTTGATTGTCACAAAGATCCCATCTAAAACTGATATTGGGTTGCCTACACAGCTCACACCCAACATGATCAATACATATCTGAATCTGGTACTACAAATAGATCTCTGAGTCTGCATAGTTACCTTCTTCAAACCTATGTGTAGAAGCTTCAGCTTGTTTTCTGACTTCATTAGCATCAAAGCTAATCAAAAATGGTGTTGGAGACTTGTGATACCTAAACTCCTCTATGATTGAGATTATTTTTTCTGCTACCTATCAATCACCAACAAGGTTCTTTGATATATTCCAAAATAAATAAAATAAAAACTGAAAAGTTAAGATGACTAACCACAGATGGAGTTGTTAGCTTAGATCTATAAGCATATGCATAATCACGTATCTTCCAGTAACAAAAAGATGAGCTTGAATCTGCTTGGAAGCTAAGAGAAGGATCATATTGAGGAAGACACTTCAAGGCTGTTTCCAACCTCTCTACAGGGCTTTCATCTTCTCCAACAACGACAACATCAAGCTCCGGTTCTAAGTTCAAACAATGATATGTTTAGGTAATGATTACAGAGTTTTCCATGTAAAAAAGTATACAACATATGAATGTAAGACAAGAATATACTTTGAGATGGGAACACAGGTCTAAACATGGGCTCTTCTGGTATAACTGTGTTCCGAAGAATCTGCAAGTCACAACAAGGATAAGTACATAAGTAACTACTCAATGATCATAAAGTTATGAGTCTGATAAAAAAAACAGACCTGGGTCATGCCATTGTTCTTCTTTATTGACTCTACAATCAATGAGCCTATAACTGGTGCTTCAAGCAACTTAACAAACAACTTGAACAAGAAGCCAGTCAAATGAGGAGCTGCAAAAAAAACATGTAAAAAAGAAAGTACAAGGACATAACATAAGACAAAAAAACTACATTGTAATAACGAACCTTTGATGTCTTCTTCTTTATATTTGACACAAGAAACATCAACCTCGTTAACCGGTTGCATGACCTTATTATACTGACCCATCTTATCAAACAAGAAATAAAGACGTTTAAGTTTTATAGATCACACGTCAGAAGATTCAGAGGCCAGAGTCACAATAGTGGCTAATGGAAGAAGAACCTGAGGAGGTTGATCTGATCTGGAGGTGATTAGTTAATGAAGCTGACACAGATTTGAAGAGGCCGTGCGGATGACCGGTGAAGTTGTTGGAAAACTTGAATGATCGCTTGTACCAACAAGATTTGTATATTGAGCTTGTCTCGCTGAACTATTCTAAGTACGATATTCTCAAATTCACACAATAGTCCTCTTATCGTGTAAAATTATACTTTTCTCCCCCTAATTGTTTTTTTTTCACACTACTCCTCCTATAGTCCATATATATTCCTGGACACCAATACGGTTTTGGAGACATCTAGATGAAACATTGTCTTTAACCCCAAATTTTAAAAATCTATTATACATCAGTCGCATGATTTCCAAAATGTCTAAAAAAGTATATTAAGATTGATCTAAAATGTTTATGATTCTCTAAATCTTAGATTTGGTTGTACTACACACATTTTTACTGCATAACTAACTGGAAATTTTACTTATTTAGAACTCATAAGCACACTAAATTATCCAGAAGAATCAAATAATGCGACTATGTTGTATACCAATAGTTAAATGAAAAGTTGTAGGCTGAAATGGATTGATTGCTAGACTAAAAGCATATTTGCGATAATATTGTTGGTTGACATAATCAACCAAAGATCAAGAGGCACGACTTGATCGAGCAACATCAGTTACGACTAGTCAGCCCATATATCATATGGACTGTTGACATTTGGTTATATGGATATTCTAATTAAAATAAGACATTGGTATAGGATGCTATAAAAAATATAAAAACAATAATATTGACTTTAAAATATATATTGTATTCACATGAATAGTGTACATAATATTAGAAGGATGGCTAATTATTACTACCCTCAAATATGTTAATGGAATTGTGAACATAGTGTTATAACATCATGATAACACCTCAAGCATGCTGGTGAGATACGTCTGATATAAGTTAGAAAAAATACAACAGTTTAACCACTTTTATAATAAGTTTCAAGTTGGCAATATATATATGGTATAATAAGAACAAACAAGTGAGAAGGTGAATATACAGTGACAGTGTTAAGATATCTTTTTTTTTGTTAGGTAGATTGTAAAGATTATCCCAACTGATATCCACAGGCTGGTAAACAAAAGATGAATATTGGCCCTTTACAATTATCTTTAGACGTTTACAAGAAAAGAACAATTATCATCTACAATCTAGATAACACAAATAACAGTATTAAGAATTATATGATTTGTTTTAAAAATATCTTACAGTATTTCTCTTTAAAATATTCAGTTTTTCTTGTTTGTTGTTTTTAAGTTGTTTCCTCTGATTAACTAGAAACCATATCAAAACAAATCTATTTCAACTAAAATATAACCCACCCAAAAAAAAGAATCCAATGAAACTATATAAACACAACAAAAGTAAGACTAATGGGGCTAAAGATGAAGGACAAATGACCTAATTATTTAGATTTTTCATATCTTCTCCTACAAATCTTACTTTATTACTTAAGATATGAAACCTTAAACTAGTACTTAGTACTTGTTAATAAAATACAACTTAGTGATTAAATTTAAAAAAAAAAACTGGCCTTCTTCAAAGTAGAAGTATCAAACACTAGTTAGCTGGACCCAGCATAGCGTTCCAAAAAGTCATATTAATCCATGAAGTAACGTCACAAGACAGTCACATATCAAACTCCTTAAACTCATAAAAGATCTGACAAACCACGTGTAATAGAACAATAAGTTCACGTACCACAAGGTCCTGTCATGTTATCATTTTCCAACACCACCATCACCGTTTCACCATATCATATAACCAAAAAAAACATATCAAAACTCTTTTAAGACACAACACACTTTAACTTTAACTAAGATGGAGAAACTCTCTTACAACTCCTATCCAGACTCAACCGACTCATCTCCTCGATCTCGTGAGGTTGATTTCGATAACCCACCGCCATGGGATGATCAGAACCACAACCAGCAGAGCTTCAAAGTGAGGTTCATGTGCAGCTACGGCGGCAAGATTCAGCCACGTCCTCACGATAACCAGCTTACTTACGTTAACGGAGAGACCAAGATTCTCTCCGTAGATCGTGGGATTAGATTCCCGCTCTTGGCTTCCAAGCTCTCCGCCGTGTGCGGCGATGGAGGCGGCGGGGGAGATGTTTTGTTTAAGTATCAGCTTCCTGGAGAGGATCTTGACGCGTTGATCTCCGTTACTAACGATGATGATCTTGAGCATATGATGCATGAGTATGATCGTTTGCTTCGTGTGTCGTCTAAGCCGGCGAGGATGCGTTTGTTTCTCTTCCCGGTTAGCTCCGGTGGGTTTGGATCGGAGGGTTCTACTCACTCGGATCGGTTTGTTGAGGCGTTGAACCGGCCTGAACCGGAGAAAGCTGTAACTGCTCCATTGAATAGTGCTGATTTTCTGTTTGGGACAGAGAAAGTTGCTGCTCCTCCGCTGCAGCCGCCGCCACCTCATGAGGTGAAACTACCGGTTCCGGTGGTGCTGGAGCCTCCGGGACATGGCGCAAATGCGGCGGAGATGCAAAGACAAATGCATGAGTTTCAGAGGATGCATATCAGGGATCAAGAAGCTGTTTATAGGAGGAAGAGCGAAGAGGGAGGATACATTTCTCCACCGTACGCCGCGCCACCGCCGCCTCCTCAGCAGCAGACGCTTCCTCAAAACAATACACAAGCTCCTCCGGTGACTTACTGGCAAGGAAACCACTCTAATCCAGGAGGTGGGGTGTATCCAACAACCGGACCAGGAGTACCTGAACAACCAGTATATATGATTCCAGCTCCAACTCCAACTCTAACTCAACATCCGGGAACTATATACCACGCTCAGCCGCCTCCACAAGGCGGCATGAGACCAGGCAACCAAGGTAATTACTACCCTCAGGTACAGAGGATACCTTCTGATACTTACAGGGAACAACACCAAGCTGCTTACAACGTAGCTCAGCCACAAGTAGGAGCAAGAGCACCACCACAACAACAACAACAACAGCAGCATCAAACTCCGCCGCCTTTTACCTCCGTTCCTCCTCCACCGCAATACTCTGCAGTTCAACCGCCACGACAAGTCATGGGATTACCAGATACAACGGCTTATGCTCAGGTGCCTTACTCAGGAGGAATGGGGAAACAAGTTTACTACACTGAGGCACCACCTCCACAGTACCATGGAGTTGGCCTACCTGTGAATGGTATGAGCCCAGACGGGAAGCCTATTGTTATGAACATGGCACCTAAAGTTTCATCACAGAACTCAGATTCACCAGTATGATGAGGTAATATCATGGACGGTTTAATCAGATTGAGATTATTGCTTAAACCATTCCAACTTTTCATCATCATTATCATATAATAGTGTACTTGAGATTATTACTCTTGGTATTTGAATATCTCACAAATAATGTTTATTTTTGTTTTAATCTACTTCTTTATAATCTTTATGATGTTCTTGATTCTGCAATTTCTATACATCTTCTTGTCTTATTTTCATGAACCTTGTCTTTTGTGCATGCACTTTTTCTTTTTGCCTATGTCAACAAGATTATTACATGAGAACTGATGTAAAAAATAAAATCATATATTGTGGAAGATCAACATCTGAAAACTCAATAATTGAACTAGAGAAATAACGATTTTAAAAAAGTTTATCTCGTTTGATTGGATTTTTAGTAGAAAAATATCGTGGATGGTCCACACGGAAACAAAACTATCAAACCTTATTTTTAGGGACAGGTGTTGTGTGTGAAAGGATGGTATTAGGTTTGAACTCTTGAGAATCTTTGGAGGGATAGAGACAGCTTCACTGACTCACTGATCACCGTTGTCGTTAACCCATTAGTTCCAAATTTCTTCAATAAAACGACAATCATTATCATATCACTGAATGCATATATCCAAAACAGATGTCTTACACCAGTACACACCTAACAACCACCTTCGCCGCATCCCAAGATTCGTTTGCTAGTTAGGCTAAGATTATATTAAAAAAAAGACTTCATGATCACTCTTGCAGCATGTTATAAGACATGCTAGATGAAAAATAACATATGCTAGATAACCAAAATGAAAACAAAACTGCTCAAGTATCAATAATCAAACATCTATTGATGACAAAGAGACCAATGTAACATCTTTTGGTAAGTAATGTAGATGATCAGCCTCTTGTTGATTCTTCTTGTGTCCCGTTAACCCTTGAGGAAAGACTTGGTGAGTTTCAAAGAAGAGACCTTGGGATTCACACTTTTATCCACAAGAAATCCAAAGAGCTGGTGTGCAATCCATGGCCTCCTTCTAAACACCTCCTCAAGAAAGTCTACCTTGATTTGAGACTTCTTGGAATCAAAGTACCTGACAAGGACACTCCTAAACACATCCAAGACCTTCTCCAGTTCAGTTTCTGAGAACTTTCTCGAGTCAATTATCTTCAGAACCCAATAAGTTGAGTTCTTAGCAAGGATAGCAATCATCTTGTGTCGGTTCCACGCAGCTGACTGCTTCTTCTTGGAAGGATCAACACCTGACTTCTTACTCTTGAATGGTTTTGCCACTAGTTTAAGATTCTTCTCCAGCAAAGAAGCAAGTGCATACAATTCTATTGATTCATCCTTGAACAACTCTTTAGCCTTAAAGATCTTCTTTTGGATGATACCACATATCCGCTGTAAAAGCTGTTGACTACTTTCTGCAGTGCTTGGGTTGACTAGTGCCTGAGCTAAGTTTAAGTACACTGTCATAACTTGAGGATTCTCTGTTGAAACATAACCAAAAACACAACTCAGTAAAGACTTAACATTAAACACTTCTCCTGCAACTCAAATGATGTAACTTCAGTCCCGAGAGAAGCCACAAATAGACATTGAACAGCGAGAAATTTCATGATCTGCTTTTGAACTCGGAGTTTCGCCTCAGGAGCCAGTTTGGCATGTTTTAAAACGCCAGGGAGAGATTCAATGACCCAACTTCTCAGAATCTGAGTTAGGAGAGGAAGGTTCTTGAGCCCATTTCATACTTTAAGGTTCATCTACAAACAAGTTCATCAAGTTCTGGAGAAAAAGCATGCAACCATCTTCTGTTTCAAACTCAGTAGATAGATCTTTAACAGTTTTGGTACGAGTAATATTACCAAACTTTCCTTCACTGTGTCTCTGAAGAGCCATTGTAACAGCTACCCTCTTGGTATCATTTTCCTTCACCCACTTCATTAACTCCGCGAGAAAATGAGTTGCAAGGAGCTTTCCAAAGACAGGGTGATGATCAACTGAAATCTTCTGTCGGAGCTTGAGTGCTAGGAGCAAAGCATATGGGTTTCCAACCTCAGTGGCTTGTTCAAACAACTTATGAAGCTCTGGTGCTTCCATGACATGAGTCACAACAGCTTCAACAGGCAGCTGCACAAACACCAGACAGTATCATAAGACTTTCACATCATGTAATAAAAGTTATCATAAGATGATACCTTCTCAACAACGTCCAGAAGAACATGAACACCTGGTTCCAAAGCCAAACCACTTGAGTCTCTACAACATAACTCACATAATACAAAGGGTTATGTAAAGCTGATACTTACTTGTCCCTTCATGGATGATGATACAGATAAATTATCAGAAATGAGTTTTAACAGCGACTCCACACTGATGCTAGAGATGATGCCAACAGGTAATGTTAACAGTAACATTCTTTGTATAGTAAAGTGAAAATCTTTGGATAGTAAAACTCAATATTCAAATCCGATTTAAAACTCACAATTTTCTTTTTAAATTATAAGATTGAACAGTTAATATGTATGTACATGTATATTTTCTTTTTCTAGTTTTCCTTGATGCAAAGATAAAGATTTTCAAATAGTTAATTTAATTGTTTGTGAATTGAAACATTATATGGCTTAGTGGTCAATATTTAAATGTTTCTGCACCAGGTTCGTAGTTCGATTTCCAGAGTATACATTATTTTACAGATTATCGGAAATTTCAAAGTCATATATACTATAACAGAGATTATATAATGATATACCTACTGTAAAAAATTTACTTGTTTGTTTCATTTATTTTCAGTTATATAGCTTACATACTTGTTTATGGTTATATAAAATTTATTTCTGTAATTGTGTGATGGTTTGTATTTGGCAAAGAGAAAAACTTATCACATGGGAAGTCATTGCAAATATGGATTTATGCAAAATAGATAGATTATTTTTGCTCTTACAATAATTCATAAACTTAAAAAAATGTAGAATAGTTTATGGTAGACAAATACAATGTGAATGCTTGACTTTGACAATTCTTAGTTTTGTTGACGTATTCTAATAAGGTATGCAAAGACGAAGACTATCAACATCAGAAAGGTTCCTTCAACTCTTTATATTTTCTATTTTTTGTTTGATCTTAATCATCCAATTCATAAACTAAAACATTAAAAAAAAAATCTTCATACGTCAAAGAATCAAGTATTATTTTTAATTTTCCTCTTTTTTTGGCCACTATCTGTGACAGCAATATTTAACTCTCATTGCTTAAACATCATATATCACAACGATGCGTTGACTAATAAGAGCCAATTATATCTCTTATTTAGACTAATCAAGATTCTTTTTATTTTAAGTAGTTCTGGGCATTTAGATACCGGATCGGGTATTCTGGATATTGGGTATTTCGGATATGGCAAAATGGGATATGATCAGGTATTTCTAGATTTCGGATCGGGTTCGGTTCGGTACTTAGTGGATCCGAATAGTTTCGGGTATATTTGAAGTAACCGAAAAAGAACCGGTTCCGGTTCGGATTGTCTTATTTTACCCGTTCATAACCGAAAATAGTTGTTTCTATTTCGATTATCCGAATCATTTAGAATAGGACACAAATAAGAGAATTCTGAAACCAAATAAAATAAGTCTTAAAAACTACAAATCTAAAGTTACGAAACTTAAACAAGAACTAAAAATTTAAAATAAACCCATAAGAAAATGTATAAGAAGAAGATCAACAACATCTGGTCTCCAGTGTCATCCATTCTTTCATATTGCTAAACGCATTTTACTTACTTTATGTAATAGTAGCACAATCACAAAAATTTCATACATTAACAAGAAGAATAAATACATCTGAACCTATGTTTAGTGACATAAGAATCAGATACTTTCGGATAGTTATTCGGATCTCGGATAATACCTGATCCGACCCGGTACCCGAAACATAAATGAAAGCATATCCAAACGGATATTTCACCATATCTGAATTCGACCCAAAACTCAATATTTCAGATCTATACCGGTTCGGATCTTTGGATCCGGGATATATGCCCATGTCTAATTTTAAGGAAAAAGAAATATCTTTATTTTATAAAGAGAGGTTGGTCACTTGGTCTTATCAGTCTCACTCTCACATAAAGATTCCTAGTCGTTACAGCTCTCTCTTTCTCTCATCTCTTTCCCACTCACACACAACACAAGTAGATTCCCACTTCACCGGAATGGCCACCACCGACGAATCTTACGACGACGACGTATCACCTATTGAAGAAGTCCGTTTAACGGTGACAAACACCGACGACCATACACTACCGGTTTGGACGTTCAGGATGTGGTTCTTGGGTCTAATCTCATGTGCCCTCCTCTCTTTCCTTAACCAATTCTTCTCGTACCGAACCGAACCGCTTGTCATCACTCAAATCACGGTTCAAGTCGCTACACTCCCCATAGGTCATTTCTTGGCCAAGGTGCTTCCCAAAACCCGGTTTGGGATACCAGGATTTGGATCAACCCGGTTCTCGTTGAACCCGGGTCCGTTTAACATGAAGGAGCATGTGTTGATCTCCATTTTCGCTAATGCGGGTAGTGCGTTCGGATCCGGGTCGGCTTATGCGGTTGGTATCGTCACAATTATTAAAGCTTTCTATCGCAAAAACATCTCTTTCATTGCCGGCTGGCTCCTCATCATCACTACTCAGGTATTATATTCCTAATCATAATCTTTTCTTCTCAAGTTGTTATATAATTTTATAATAAATAAGACTGTATTGAAAACGTAACTAAATAAATAACAAGTTGAAAAAAACACGTAAAGTTGAAGAAAGTTACCTCTTAATGTTCATATTTTTCAAAATGATAGGTATTGGGATACGGGTGGGCCGGTTTACTAAGGAAATACGTGGTCGAACCGGCTCACATGTGGTGGCCTAGCACTTTGGTTCAAGTCTCACTCTTTCGGTGAGTTTTCTATTCTTGAATTAACTACTAATTGTTTCTCCTTTTGTAATAAAGCTACATAATAATATGGTAAGATACTAAGATTAGCATCAATCTGCGGGAGAAAAGCAACTTCACGATTAGTTTTCTAGATTATAATTATAAATACAAAGTAAACACACGATTTATTCTTTGTATTAATGTGTGTATCGAATAAAAGTATAAATACAAAGCTTATCCATAACTCTTTTCCCCAAAACAGCATCTCAATACAAATAACCAAAATGATCTTATAGTAATAATATTATCCACTCCATGACTAGTATGGACACTAGCTAAACTTAAGGGTCCACGCTTGTGGGCTGCACGCAGAACAAAAATGAATGATGTAATGAATAAGTATGAATACACGTGAGTCAAGCGGTCTTTTAACGTATACGTAACTTTGACCTGACCTATTCACTCGGTGGTCCACAAGTTGAGTTTAACATTTTCACATTTCATGGTCATGTTTGATGACTAATGAAAATATATATACATGTTTATATATATATATATATATAATATATATATATATATATATATATATATATATATATATATATATAATATATATATATATATATATATATATATATATATATATATATATATATATATATATATATATCATTTTTTTTTCTGAATCTTAGGTAGAAAATCATACTCACGTTATCGTCTTATAATTGAATGTTTGAATTTAGTATAATCTCAATAAGTGGGGCTAATATATAGTCCAATCTATGGCTGTGGTTGAGATTGCACATGGGGGGTCTATGCATTTTTACTATTCAATATATAATTAATGGGAGATTACAAAGTTATTAAATGTCATCTAATTATAACGTAGACAGCTTAAATACACGTTCGGGTATTATATAAGGTGCAGAATGGTTTTGCTGCAAAGAGTCAAGATCCATTAAATGCGATATTAGTAGTCTAATTATAAATTTAGAAGACAAGTTTCGTTGTAGACTTCTACTAACTGAATAAATATCTCAATACAAGAAGGAAACAATTAAAAAACAATTTAATGTATCTACAAATCATGTGATTAACATAGACTCATAAACCATTTTTTTACCATTTAAAGTGAATATCTGAGTAAGAAATAAAATTTTCTAGTTGCCAAAAAAAAAACTTGGGTAGACGTACGTTTTTTTTTTCTTTTTGGAACTATTAGGGTAGACGTACGTTTTAAACATGATTATTTTATTTTAATTTTTGACTGATTAAACACGATTATTTTAATTTTTGTTTCTTATAATCTTTTTAATGATACTCTATTAATCATTGTTTTGCCGATGATATAGTGATGTCATAACTAGAAACATTTTTTATATACATATTTCACGTATATTGCAAAAAAATATTTTTTTGAAACTCTTTTAACGTATATTGCAAATTGCAAAGTATGTATTGCTTTGTTGAGAGTCCACGTTGACTCGTAGTCTTAGATAGATACTTGACTTTTAAGTTGAAAAAAATTCCATGTAGGGCACTGCATGAGAAGGATGAACAAAGGATGACAAGAGCAAAATTCTTTGTAATAGCATTAGTCTGCAGTTTCGGATGGTACATAGTCCCTGGCTATCTCTTCACCACACTCACAAGCATCTCATGGATATGTTGGGCCTTTCCACGGTCAGTCACTGCTCAACAGATTGGTTCAGGCATGAGAGGTCTCGGTCTTGGAGCCTTTACACTAGACTGGACCGCGGTTGCATCTTTCTTGTTCAGTCCACTCATTAGCCCCTTCTTTGCCATTGCTAACGTTTTCATCGGCTATGTTCTTTTGATCTACATCGTGTTGCCTTTAGCTTATTGGGGGTTTGATTCTTACAACGCTACGAGGTTTCCTATATTCTCATCGCACTTGTTCACATCGGTTGGTAACACGTACGATATCCCTGCGATCGTGAATGATAAGTTTGAGCTCGATTTAGCTAAGTATGAGCAACAAGGAAGGATTAACTTGAGCACGTTCTTTGCTATGACTTATGGGCTTGGTTTTGCTACCATTGCTTCTACACTCACTCATGTAGCTCTCTTCTACGGCAGGTAAAAGTTTATATGTATAACCATCCTAAGAAAATAATACTATGTTTCATACTAAATAGTATATGTAATTAACAGGGAAATTACCGAGAGGTTTCGAGTTTCTTACAAAGGCAAAGAGGATGTACACACTAGGTTAATGAAGAGATATAAAGACATACCTTCATGGTGGTTCTACTCAATGCTTGCTGCAACACTTCTTATCTCTCTTGCGTTATGTGTTTTCTTGAACGATCAGGTTCAAATGCCTTGGTGGGGACTTGTGTTCGCAAGTGCCATGGCTTTCATCTTCACACTACCGATCAGCATCATTACCGCAACAACTAACCAAGTAAGCAATATTGACCAATTGATACATGTTCATTTACTAACGAATAGTTGATTAATTGGTTAAAACTCTTAGATCACCTAGTAAAAGTCTAACAAATAATGGATTCTAACATGATTTAATATCCTAAAAAGAGTTAATTTTACATGGTTCGTTTTAATTTGTAGACACCTGGGTTGAATATAATAACGGAGTATGCAATGGGAATCATATACCCGGGAAGACCTATCGCAAATGTATGCTTCAAAGTGTATGGATACATGAGTATGGCACAAGCTGTGTCTTTCTTAAACGACTTCAAACTTGGTCACTACATGAAGATCCCACCAAGATCCATGTTCTTGGTTCAATTCATTGGTACAATTCTAGCTGGAACAATCAACATAACGGTTGCATGGTGGCAACTAAACACTATAACCAACATATGTCAAGAAGAGCTTCTACCTCCCAACAGTCCATGGACATGTCCGGGCGACCGTGTTTTCTTCGATGCATCGGTCATATGGGGACTGGTCGGACCAAAACGGATCTTTGGCTCTCAAGGAAACTACGCAGCCATGAACTGGTTCTTCCTCGGTGGTGCAATAGGACCGGTGATAGTATGGTTATGCCACAAAGCGTTTCCAAAACGTTCTTGGATTCCACTAGTGAATCTACCTGTTCTTCTAGGAGCAACCGCGATGATGCCACCTGCGACCGCGGTGAACTACAACTCATGGATCTTGGTCGGGACGATATTCAACTTGTTTGTGTTCCGGTACAGGAAGAGTTGGTGGCAAAGGTATAACTACGTGCTCTCAGCTGCGATGGACGCTGGTGTAGCGTTCATGGCGGTTTTGTTGTACTTCTCGGTAGGGATGGAGGAGAAGAGTTTGGATTGGTGGGGAACACAAGGTGAACATTGTGATCTAGCTAGGTGTCCAACCGCTAGAGGAGTTATTGTTGATGGTTGTCCGGTTGTATGATCTTATGTTTCATTGGTGTGTTACGAAAATGTATTATATTAATATTTATACACAAATAAATTAATATATCAAAACTCCAAAATCTATTTTGAAAATTACAATGAACCGAAACTAAAAATGGTATAAAAACTTAAATTAAACATTCTGAATAAATTGAACATTGTACAAGTGTTTTGAGATGAATAAATTTAACCTTCTTTCAAAAAAAGGTATAAAACTTATTCTTAAATCATCAACAATACAACTCAAATTTTATAGTTGATAAAATTTGTTTTCTTATGGCATGGTAGAAAGAGTCGTATGTGACATTAAAAGCTTACATGAATTTTCATTGTGTCGTATATCTGTTCTTAATAACACTAAGATGATGTATTATATTTCAAATTTTGAAACCATTTGATTTTTAATGAATTTTAAAATGTATTAGTTAAAATGAAAATTTAAAATGATCTTAGTCAAAAAAAATTAGAAAATCATCTAAAACTATTATATTTGGATTTTTACTTTTAAATAAGAAACTTCCGAAAACACTCTAAATGAATAGAAAAATCCTAAATATCATAATTTAAAATATTTTAAATAACAATAACTTTTAAATTAATTTATCAAATAACAGTTTCTTAACACTTATTTGAAAAATAAATTTTAAATAAGGCTATTTTAGAACTCTTAATTAATGGAATACACCCCATAATTGCATGAATTAATTAGATTAATTAGTTATTGGATACGTTTAACATTTCCAAACCGGTCTTCTACCCCAAAAAAAAAAGTTTTCCGGTTTGAAGCGTATCTCATAGAATACCCAATTAAACCGGATATTTTGTAACACATTCTAGACCGACGACCCACACCAAATCTCAAGCTTCAAGAGTGGAAGAAGAAGAAGAAGAAAGGAGCCACCAAAGAGAGGAGGAGACATGGTAAACGGCGGAGCTAATGGTAACAGAGCGGAGGCGGATCGGTGGCTCGTAACCTCAGAGAAGCTACTAGCATCCAGCGACCTCCAAGGAGCCAAAACATTCGCGATCCGCGCATGCGAATCCGACCCGACCCGAGCCGAAGCAGCCGACTACATCCTCGCCATCTGCGACATTCTCATCGCCGGAGAGATCCGCTTAACCGGTTCCTCAAACCTCCCCGACTGGTACGCCGTGCTACGACTCGGTCGGTTCACTCAAAGCCCCGACCACGTCGCGACTCAGTACCGTAGACTCGCTCTCCTCCTCAATCCGTCAGTTAACCGTCTCCCCTTCGCCGATAAGGCCTTTAACCTCGTCTCCGACGCCTGGCACGTCCTCTCCGATCCGTTTCGGAAGTCCTCGTACGATCGCGAGTTGCAGCTGAGTCAACTCGGTCAACTGAGTCAACTCGGTCAACTGAGTCAACTCGGTCAGTGTGACACTATGGAGACGAGTTTCTGGACGGCTTGTCCTTACTGCTTTGTGCTATTTGAGTACCCTAAGGGATACGAGGAGTGTGTATTGAAGTGTCAAGATTGCAGGAGAGCGTTTCAAGCTGTGAGGATTCAGAAACCTCCTGTGGTAGGAGAAGGAGAAGGAGAAGAAGATGTTTACTTCTGCTCATGGAGTGCGTTTCCTTTAGGGTTCTCCGGGGAGTTTCAAGCTCCCAGGACGACCAAGAGCTGGTCACCTATTTCGCCTCTCATTGCTTGCTCCTCTCTGCAAACGATGACAATGCATAAGAGAAAAGAACCGGATTCTCCAAGAGTCTTTTACGAAGATGATGATGTATACGTTGCGATCTCTGATGAGGACGATGAGGTACAAGTTAACAAGAATGTGGATGGTGGGAAAGGGAAAGAACCACTTGTGAGAAGTAACAAGAAACAAGGAGGTGTTGGTGTTAGTGTTGGTTCATCATGTGATGTTATGTCTAAACAAGTGAGTGGTACTAGTAGTAGAAAAGGAATGGGAACTGGAGCTAAGAACCTAGGGAGGTTGGATTTGAATGAAGAGCCTGGTGTGGCGGGCGGGAGAAGGGAAGGGAATGGGGTTGGAAGTAACAAGGAGGTGGATAATATCATTGAAGGGATTGGCTTCTTTGAGGGTCTTGATGAGTTTTTGATGAGTATGCCTATACTTTCTGTTGTTGGTGATGATAAGATCAAGGCTACTTAGTGAAGTAAGAACTTTATTTTTCTTCTCTTCTCTTAGGTTACGGTGTTCTGGAAGTGTGGTTGTTGTAGGCTTTAGTCTTCATGACTCCTGTTGATGTTTAATTGTTGGAATCTGTTGATGTATATGGCAAAAGTTTCAGTCTTTTCGCGTTATGGTACATCGTAACCAGGAAGAACATGCTTTATTTGATTGTGATGGGCTTCTTCTGAGCTAGGATTTTAAGGATAAGAAGATAGAACATGATTACTAAGTGCTGTTTTATGGTAAAAAGAGTTGCTTAGGTTTGTTTTTGTTCTTTGAACCAAAAGAATGCTTACAAATGTTAATTCTCACTTACCTGTAAGCTGTATAGAGAGTCTTCAAAATCAAGAAGATGCGGAAGCTATTCAACCAATGCTTATGTGCACATTAGTTACATTTTATAAGCTGCAGTATTACTTCTCTAAAAGGGTTAAGGTTTCATTGTTGATTCATAATTTTTTTTTACACCGATGGTAGAGTGTAGAACTGTTTAGGCTCTAAACGTTCCCCTGCTGTTTGTCCCCAACGACTATGATGAAGACAAGTTGATTCTGTGTTATGAAGCTAGCTTTGAAGACTTGATTTGATTGTTTT
The DNA here is from genome assembly GCA_905132885.1 of Moricandia moricandioides. Lineage (NCBI taxonomy): Eukaryota > Viridiplantae > Streptophyta > Magnoliopsida > Brassicales > Brassicaceae > Moricandia > Moricandia moricandioides. Next base: position 105,749 of record CAJHQQ010000651.1, on the reverse strand, counting down.
AAGGTTTCAAATATCGGTATAGACGATCATATCCGAAAAAACTTTTTTAAAATTTAATTTATACCGTTGAAAATTATTCAAAATCGATTAAAATCGATCTAAATATGTTAATTGAAATAATAATATTATTATAGTTTCACAAATTTATCTAATTTATTTTGTTTTACATACTTAATTTTGATAATTTTATATTTTTATTTAAAAACTAAAATATTTCATATAAATATCATATATATATATATATATTGATAAAATAAATCAATAATTCATTAACACATAGACTTAGCTTAGATCTCGAATAATCCAATTAGTTGCTAGTCCTCTATAAAGTGTCTAGTTAACACTTTGATCAATGGTTTTTCATAACTGTAATTAAATATTATATGTTTCAGGCGAGAAAGCTCCTTTTACTTTTTATGTTTTAGTATGACAAGAGTAATGGTTACCGTTGCGAGGATGAAAGAATGGGCCGCAAATTTTTAATCAGAGTGGGCTTTAGAGTGTTATAAGGCCTAGATGATAACCAAAGCATTAAAAATAAGAGAAGAAAAAAAAGCGAGGCATAAGCATCTGGAAGCGAGAGAGAGAAGAGAAGAGATGGGAGTGGAGAAGCAAATCATCAGACCCGGTAACGGACCCAAACCCGCTCCGGGTCAAACCGTCACCGTACACTGCACCGGATTCGGTAACCTCTCTCTATCTTTGAAAATGAATCTGCTTAGCTGATTTGGTAGTGGCATGGATGTGTTCCGCTTATTTGTTGCTTGAGAAATTGATTTAATTAGGGTTTATGTTCTGAGATCACAGTGTTTCGGCCATAATTAATTATATGATTAAGTAGAGAGATTATTTGTTTTCTAAAATTTGATAAGTTTTAGGAACCAATCTCTTGTTTAGCTGTAATAATAACACAAAGTTTCTTGTATGAGATTGACACACTCTCCCTATATGTCCTTTGTTTCAAAATCGTAATGCTTTTTGTTTTGTTTTGTTATAGGGAAAGGTGGTGATCTATCCCAGCAGTTCTGGAGGTAGAAAGGATCCTCTGTTGCTTATAAAATGGATATGGTTTTGTCTTTTCTTGTTATCTTTGTTATTTCGTAAGTCCTAAATGTGTTTTTTGTGGACTTTGGTATATATAGTACAAAGGACGCTGGGCAACAACCTTTCTCCTTCCAAATCGGTAAAGGTGCTGTCATCAAAGGTAAACTCTTCCTCTGTTTTATCATATCATATGTGATTGTAGGGGAAATTTCAGTTTTACCACAAATTTGATACCACTTTTCAAATTTACCATTAATGAATGACTATTCTCAAAAATACTTAACTTGTGGTATTCTTACCAATTTCTCGTGATGGTATGTGTTCTGTTTTCCGTTTCTTGGAGAGTAAAAATGCATTTTATTTTTTATTTGCAGGATGGGATGAAGGCGTTCTAGGAATGCAAATTGGAGAGGTTGCTCGCTTGCGGGTATATATATTCTTTTCATTTTCGTGTTCCTCTTTTTTAAAGCTTTGCCATCTATGCTTCTAGAATTCTAAGCTTTGTGCCACTCTTTGGTAGCGTTCTTGTCTGTAAGGACAGTAATTTTGGAGCTTGTTGTAGTAGATAAAAGCCATTTGTCTGTGTGGTATTTTAACATCTTCTGTTTCTGCAGTGCTCACCGGATTACGCATATGGTGCTGGTGGGTTTCCGGCGTGGGGAATCCAGCCTAACTCGGTTCTTGACTTTGAAATCGAAGTACTCAGCGTCCAGTGATGATGGATATTATCCAGCTCCAAAAACTTGAATGTTAAAATTATTAAGTGCTAGCAACCTTTTTATCTTTGTTTACTTCTGAGATCCTGTTTAAATAAAAACTGTGATGTCACCTGTCAGTGTTCTTCCTAAACTATTTGGACAAACGTTTTATCTTAAATAAAAGATCTCTTGTTTCAATCCAATTGTATGTTATCTTACATTATTGTGAGAATGTTACTTTATTTTTGCTGAAAACAAACTTTTTTTTACAAAATAAAAATACTAAGAACATCTCCAATGTAATAATTCATTTTTTTCTCTCCATAATAGCACTTTAGCATGTTGGATCGGGTTGGTTGAAGGCAATGTGTTTCACTCAAAATATTTTATTTTGCAAAAATTAGTATAGTAATAATCAAAGGAAAAACTCATCTCAAACAAAATTTGATTTTGAGTTGGGTATTCATAATTAGAAACCATGATGAAAATTTGAATTCAGCACTTGCTAAAACAGTAATTACTGTTCTTAATATCAAATCAAATGAGAGCAAAGTTAACAAAAAGAAAGGAAGAAAAGGAGAAAAAATGTGAGAGAAGTCGTGCGGGTAATTAAGCACTTAACATTCCCGTGCATTTCTTTAATCATCACTTATGACTCCTTTTCTTTTTCTTTTCCTCTTTTTTCTTTTTCATATTCATTTTCATTCTTTTCTTTTCCTTTTCTTTTCACCTACACCAATCACACTAGACTTTTATGACAAAATAAATGAAGTCTAATAAAAATAAAACAAAAAGTATTGAGCTAATTTTGGCGCTGCATAAGCAAGCTTAATGCTAAATACTCCCTCCGTTTTTTAATAATTGACGTTTTGGGGAAATTTTTTGTTCCAAATTATTTGACGTTTTTAGTTTTCTATGTAAAATTTATTATTAATTAATGTTAGATGACCAATGATATTATACCTTCTATTTTATTATTGGTTGAATTGTGGTTAGGTAAATAATTAATGATGTTTTTGTTTAGAAAATGATAAAAAATTAAATGTTTCTTAATCTGTGTGCATAATTCTAAAACGTCAAATATAAAAAAACGGAGGGAGTATTAATTAAAATAAAGCAAACAAAAATGGTTAGCTTTTATTCTTCTTTTCCCATCAAAATGGATGTTTAAAAACACGCACCTGAACAAATGTATTAGAATATAGAGTTGATTAAGAACATAAAAGCTTGAGCATACTTTCACTAAAAAAATAAATTAGAAAAAGTATGGATTTTACTTTAACAAACAATCAACAAAGTATTTAACTATTAATTACGAGAAAATAACATTATTAATTAATAATAAAGGATGGTAAACCTGAAATTATGGACCGTGAGACTTTGTCATAATATAATACCATAATTACGTTCGTCCCCCATTGTCCCCATTTCTTATAAGCAAAGCACCAATAACAATTCTTTTAATTACTAGTACAAGATTAGTTTCCAAGTGACATTTCTTTTTCTTTGTATAATCAAAATTATATTCTTACAGTTCAGAATGTGTTACATGTGCGTCAATTTAATTTTCTTTAAGGATATGCTTCTAAATTTGTTTTATCTTAAACCAAACCATACTTAACTCAAACAGAAACCAATCAATGAAATAAAATTCAGGTTTGTAGAGTGATTATTACCATTGTTGCCACTTAATAGTAATACAGTAATACACATGCGGCAGGGGTGTTTTGGTAAAAGGGCAAAATCGTCATTAAACGTGTTTATAAAAGGCCTTGTTACCACTTACTTGCGTGTGCTTATAACATTATTGCTCTGCTCGTTGGTCACTTTCATCTTCTCTCTCGTCTCCTTAGCTTTTCCATTGATTCATTCAACTTACCAAACACAAAAAAACTCTCATCCTTGTCTCTGGATCTGACCCAACATCAAAGTTCCTCTCTTTCATCTCTCTAAGGTATCAAAATTCGATCTTTCTCCCTCTCTCTCTCTCTCTATCGTCTATGTCTCTGTTTTCTCTGTTCGTGGACCGGGAAACTTTGGTTTAAACGGTTTAAAACCTTCATGATTTGAGTAAGTTTTGTTAGAACAATGTGGCTTGTGTAGCTGTGAATCTACTATGTTGAGACTTGGTAGATGTTTAGAGTTTTCAATGGTTATGATTCTCTGTCCGTTTACCATTCTTGTGATATTTAGACATAGCTCAATTGTGGTGTTGAGGATGATATGTTTCCTTGCAGATAACTAAAACTTCAAAAAGTAGATTGAGAATACAAAGCAGTGGATGATAAGGATCAAGTTTTAGTGTCTAAAGAGGATAAAGAGAAACATCATGTGTTGTTGCTTATACCGCAAATTTTTGAGCTTGAATCTCTATTGCCGTGTCATTCTATAAATCTCTTTCTCGTCTCTCACTACTCCAAAGTCTTCTTCTTTCTTATTCACCTTCTCTTCGTTTTAAAATGGGATCCCAACATATCTATGTGTACCATTGTGAACAAAGAATCAGCTAATAAGACAGCAAGCTCCTTCTTCACTTACTTCCACAAAGAGTTTCTTTCTTTCTGTTGGTTTCTCTGTCTACTTTTCTTTCAAGAGTTTCCTCCAAGTTATGGTGTGTCAGTCACCTGGCAAGACAAGATTTCGAGCACTAAAATACGAGACAGGAGACGCTAATAGACCAACCATTGTAGTTAGAGTTATTGCATGCTTTCAACCCATGGATAATTGCCAGGTCTTAATCCTCTCTCTCATTTTATCACACTTTAATAGCTTTTACTCTTCTAACACTTATGATTGTGTGGTTTCAGGCTGAATACTTCAGACTTCTACTCAAACCAGTCACGTAGTTGCTTTGTGATTCTCAGCTTTGTTTTGTTTCTTCCTTCGTTTCTCTTCTTTCTTTCACTACTTAAGGTAACAACAAGTATTGCATTCACCTGATTGAGCAACCTAACAATCGGTATGTCAACTAAATGTTTCCTCTTATAACAATTGTTCAGTTTATCTGTCTTGCACTGATTGTTGCCTTTGTCTTTTGTTCTGCAGTGTTTGTAGTTTTTAAAGTTACCTGCAAGAGCATGCCTCTTGATACCAGGCAACAGGATTTGTCTCTGGCCTTAAATCCTATCAGTTGCTTTGAGGATATGGCAGCTCGGTTCCATCCTGGAGTTCCTCTTCCTGATGCAGCTGAGCTTCAGGCCCACTGTTTGCAGCCACCACCATTCAAGTCTCTACTGTGGAGTCTTGATAAGGAGTCAAAACGATTCTCTCTCTCTGACATAAGGTCTTGGTGCGCTGCTGCTGCTAATACTACTCCACATGGAGGAGCATTAGAGTCTTCTCAGAAAAGACTCATGATACTAGATCAGTCAGGAAACCAGACTCGTCTATTACAATGTCCATTTCCCCTAACTGCAGAACCAGTTAAACCCTCTGAGTTACAACATGGTGTGGAGGAGTTTGATGAGGAGTATATAAATGGAAAAGAGTCCGAGATGCATGAAGACACTGAGGAGATCAATGCACTGCTGTATTCAGATGATGATGATGAAGAAGATTGCGAGAGTGATGATGAAGTAATGAGCACTGGTCACTCTCCTTATCAAGTTTGCAACAAAAGACATTTAGAAGAGATAGATGGTCCTTGTAAAAGGCAGAAGCTACTAGATAAGGTAGAAAACATCAGTGGCTCATCATCACTTGTGGGCACTTCGACCAAAGAAGACACTGGTTCAGGTCTGAGCAATGAGCAGTCAAGAAAAGACAAGATCCGCACAGCTCTGAAAATACTCGAGAGCATAGTTCCAGGTGCAAAAGGGAACCAAGCTCTCTTGCTTCTGGATGAAGCCATTGATTACCTAAAGCTACTGAAACAAGACTTAATCTCTAACCATTGCTTGACAAGAAACCTCCACTGACCAGTCACTAGTCACCACATTTTGTTTGTAAGATATCTACAGACAGATAAGACTTGAGTATTCTCACGTGTGGAAGTGGTTTAGGGGTCCCTATCCTCTGCACCAGCTTTTTAGCTGTATATGGTGGACTACTTTGAGGATACATGCTTCTGCAATTTCAAAAAGGTAAAGAAGAAATGAGCTTACTTTCTTCTGGTCATTGATGGTTTAGTGTGGATGGTGAAATCAAAAAGGCAATATATTCAAAGTCTTACTCTTATCTCATATACTCGCGTGGTCTATGAATCTCTGACCCACACTCTCTTTTCTCCATATAATGACTTAAGTGGGTCCATTGATGTCATGTTCATGTGATTAGTTTTAGTGTTTGTAATAATGCAAAGTCCATTCCTTTGTCTTTTGCTTTCCCCACTTGCTACTATGTTTTGATGTTGTGTCTTTTGAGTCTCTGTTCATTGTTCATGTTCTCTTCTGTGTCTTATGTATTATCAAGATGATTGTGTTTTAAAATTGGGTCTTTTGTTTGATTAACACTAGTACAAAAAAAAATTAATAGCATTACAAACTAGGACCAAAGAAAAGCTTTTCTTTCTCCAAAGAATCAAATCAAGAACACACAAAGTTGATCACTTTGATATATTTTAAATTCTTTCTCAAAAACTTGAGTTTCTCCTTCCTCTTGGTTTCCTTTTTGGTTGATTATTACCACTAAGTCTGGTCATTTTTAACCAAACCCTGAATTTAAATTTAAAAAAAAAATCCGATTAGAACTATAAAAAATATCTAAACATATTTACAAACTAGATATTTTTGAGTTTAGGTACAATCTAAATCTAAATTCGAATTAGGATCTCAAAATATTTAAAATTAGTTAAATTTATTAATTTTTAACATATGTTAAGCTAACTTAGATATTTTAGAGTATTGAGAGATATTGGTAATTATATTTTTGTTATTTCAAATAGTTTCATGTTAGTTTAAATAGTTTAATTAGTTATTTGAATAATTTGTATTTTAAATCAATTTGATTAGTTTTTTCAAAGACCTTTTTCATCATTTTCAGACATTAGTTATCCTATCTGAAATCAAACTTTGAAATAATCAAACCAAATTTGACCTAAAAGTTAATAAAACCTATAAACATAGTACAGAAAATTTAAAATAACCAAACCCAATTGGACTCCCATGGGTAATTAACACACAGGCTCGTTCTTCTCCGACAAAATCGATCAATTTAAATTCATTTCCTTTGTTTGGGCTCAGAAACTTACTACTTTCCTAATTTAAACTATAGCCCAAAGTTGTTCAGAATAAAAAAACTATAGCCCAACAAGAGATCCAAACAAATAAAAATATTCGAAACCTCTTAACGATCTAGAAGGTTTAAAAAGGTCTTGTCGGAACCACATAGAATCTCTCTCTCTCTGTAAAATCGTCTTTCAGAGATTAATGTAGCGTTTAGGGTTATGCTTGCGAGATCAAAGCTTGCTCTACATTTGAGCAGAAGATCACACTCTTTCCCGATACACTCCCGTTACCGTAGCAGCGTTTGTGGCGGCGGCGATGATGAAGATGTCGGCTTACAGAGCTCCGATTCAACCAACGAATGGGAGAAGCTTCTCAAACCCTACGATCTCGACTCACTCAAAAACTCATACCCAAAGATCACTCCTTTACAGCTCTGCAACCTACTCGAGCTCCCTCTCGACGTCTCCACATCAATGGAGCTCTTCTCATGGACTGGTTCTCAAAACGGTTACCGACACTCCTTCGACGCGTACCGAATCCTCATACGCAAGCTCGGATCCAAATCCGAGTTCAAAACGATTGATAGACTGTTGCTCCAGATGAAACAAGAAGGAATCTGTTTTAAAGAATCGATTTTTATTTCGATCATGAGATATTACGGCAGATCTGGTTTCCCCGGACAGACTACGAGGTTGTTGCTGGAGATGAGGAACGTCTTTTCCTGTGAACCCAGTTTTAAATCTTACAACGTTGTGTTGGAGATTTTGGTTTCTGGTGGTTGTTATAAAGTTGCAGCTAACGTGTTCGACGATATGCTTAGCAGAAGAATCCCACCGACGCTTTTCACTTTTGGTGTTGTGATGAAAGCTTTATGTGCTGTTAACGAGATTGATTCGGCTTTGTCTTTGCTTAGAGACATGACGAGACATGGTTGTGTTCCAAACTCGGTGATTTATCAGACTCTTATTCATTCTTTATCAAAGTGTAGTAGAGTGAACGAAGCGCTTCAGCTTCTCGAGGAGATGCTTCTGATGGGTTGTGTACCTGATGCTGAGACGTTTAATGATGTTATCTTTTGTCTTTGTAAGTTCGATCGGATTAACGAAGCTGCGAAAATGGTGAACCGGATGTTGATGAGAGGGTTTGCTCCTGATGATATAACGTATGGTTATTTGATGAATGGATTATGTAAGATAGGTAGGGTTGATGCTGCAAAGGATCTGTTTAGTAGAGTTCCGAAACCGAGTATTGTGATCTTCAACACTCTTGTTCATGGGTTTGTGACTCATGGAAGGCTTGATGATGCTAAATCTCTTTTATCAGATATGGTAATGACTCATGGTCTTGTTCCTGATGTCTGCACGTTTAACTCGTTGATCTATGGATACTTGAAGAAGGGTCTTGTAGGCTTGGCTCTAGAGGTTTTTCGCGATATGAGGAGTAGAGGATGTAAGCCTAATGTCTTCTCTTATACAATCTTCTTTGATGGTTTCTGCAAATTAGGACGGATAGATGAAGCCTTCAATGTTCTGAAAGACATGTCTGCGGATGGGTTGAAACTCAACACTGCTGGTTACAACTGTTTAATATCTGCTTTGTGTAAAGAACATCGAATCCCTGAAGCCATCAATGTTTTTAAAGAGATGCCGAGAAAAGGGTATAAACCTGATGCGTATACATTCAATTCATTAATATCTGGACTCTGCGAGGTTGATGAGATTGAACATGCCCTGTGGCTACACAGAGACATGATATCAGAAGGTGTAGTTGCCAACACTGTTACTTACAACACGTTGATCAAGGCCTTTCTTAGAAGAGGTGAAATCAAAGAAGCTCGTAAGCTAGTCAATGAGATGGTTTTCCAAGGATCACCACTTGATGAGATAACCTACAATGGTCTGATAGAAGGTCTATGCAGAGCCGGGGAGGTTGATAAAGCGAGAAGCTTGTTCGAAAAGATGTTAAGAGACAGGGTTGTACCAAGCAACATCTCCTGCAACATACTTATAAACGGGCTATGTAGAAACGGGAAGGTGGAAGAAGCGGTTGAGTTTCAGAAAGAGATGGTTCACAGAGGAACCACACCGGACATTGTGACGTTTAATAGTTTGATAAACGGTCTGTGCAGGGCCGGTAGGATTGGAGATGGTTTGGCAATGTTTAAGAAGCTTAGGGATGAAGGAATATCGCCTGATACGGTGACGTATAACACTTTGATGAGTTGGTTGTGCAAAGGAGGTTTTGTTGAGGATGCTTGTTTTCTTCTGGAAGAAGGTATTGAAGAAGGGTTTGTTCCGAATTGTAGAACTTGGTCCATTTTATTGAGGAGTCTTGTTCCTCAAGAAACATTAGATAGACACAGATTTTATCAAGTACTTCTCTGAACCCTAAATGATTAAGAGAGAAGCTTGTTCAGTTAGTTGTATGTGTGTATGTATTATTCTCTCTTTCTTTTAATGGTTTTGATTCGTTACACTTCCATTGGGCTATTATTAAAGCCTTAAAGGCCATGTTTTATTGAAAAATGTTATTCTCTATTTTCTCATGGGGCTAATTTATTTACTAGTAGAAAAATATAAATACAGTATGTAAATATCATAATGGCAATTAATTTAACGGAACATTTTTCCTTTTAACTAAATTAAATCTTATGTTTCTTTGGTTGTATCTTGCTGTATTGTAAATTTTCAGATCATGATTTCAATTAATTTTGCAACATAGTTGTAATTTAGATATATTGAATAAAAGTTTTTGAATCATAAACTCGTGTATATTAATATGGATGGGAACAGAAAAAGAGAAACAAATAGTAATCTGATATAAAATTTAAAAAAAAAAAGAAGAACAAAAAGAAAAAATAAAGAATCATCTCTCTGCAAAAGCTCATATATATCTTAAATAAATAAATACTAAAATCTACTCGAACCTACATAGCCAAAACGGCAGCGGATAACAAAACAGCGACGGATCCAAACACTGCGTAGCTTGTCGAAACGGCGCCGCTTACAGGACTTGGAGCTTGAGCCGGCGAGTTAGAGATGGAAGAGGGAGAAACAGCCGATACATCTGACGGAGAATCAGCTAAAGGTGGCGATGGAGGAGATGCAGATGATTCTGGAGTCAATGCGGCTTGAGGAGAAGGAGAAAGCACCGGTGAATGCGCCGGTGAGATCCGCCTTCCTCCGCCGTTAGATGGAGCTGGAGCCGGAGATTGAGCCACAGTGAAGGAAACGAGACAAGCAGCGAGGAGAAGGAACACTAGAGATTTTGAGAATGCCATTACAAGAGATTGAGATTCGAACTTAGCTTTTGTTTTGATGAGTGTTTTTGCTTAATTGCTTTGCGATGTTTAAGGAAACTCGGAGACGAGTGTTTATATAGAGAGAAATGTTGGATCCACTGTTTTGAGGTGTATGGTAAATCTGTAAACTGACTTTAATCCAACGGCTTTGATTTCAGGTGGCGACACGTCTAATGAGAAAGTAGAAAAAAGAAAACGCGGTCCCTTGACTACGGCGGTAACGGCTCTATGACAGATGTGTTATTAAATCAGGACCGTACACGTGGAGATTTTATTAACGCGTGATGGAAAAGGAAAATATGGCCGTTATGGTTAATTATTTTTATTATTTTTTGCTTCCATAATTAAAACGTCAATTTCACTCTGTTTCTTTTCAATATAGTACTATTTTATCATTAATGATACTTTTAATAATGGTTTAACATTTTGTAAGATAACATGATTTTATAAGCAATTAGTTTACACATTTAAAAGTGTTCAAAAAGCTTCCTCTTGTCACAGTTTCAAATCCAAATACAACTACTTAAATTGAAAATAATCAGATAAAAGATTAGACTGGAAGAACATAAACAAATCCAATCAAACTCCTCTTGACACATTAGCTTGGTTTGCTGTCTTGATGGGCATGGCAGGACAGCTCACAAACCTCGGTGTGGTGACATGATTGTGTAGCAAAAGTTCACTAATCTCTCTCCTTGAACTGGACTGCTGTGTTTGGTCTTCTCCAAGCAGACTGCCTTTTTGCAAGCCAAACAGGTGATGTTAGAAGCTCTTTTCTCAGTTTTCTTAGATACGAATATAGCAGCAGGTGTTAAGCTAAATTGGCTTAAAACTTAAAACCAATTAATGATAAGTACAGTAGCACATCTATCTTATATATTGCTAATGATTCTTTTCAACTACCGATGTGAGATCTTTGTCCCAAAGACACCCCCTCGAGATGATGATTCTTTGAGCATCAATCTCAGAATATTTAGGCAAGGATTGATGAGCCGATTTTAAGCTGAATCGATAATAGATCGAGTTGGATTGTTTGGATCGGACTCTGATGTCATGTTAAGTTAGATGAACTTCCAACCTAAAACCAATTAATGATAACTGGAATGACTCATCTATCTTATATATTGCTAAAGATCATTTTCAACTATCAATGTGAGACATTTATCCCTAATAGGCTTCCGACCTAAAACCAATTGATAATAAGTAGAGTGACACATCTATCTTATATATTGCTATATATCCTTTTCAACTACCGATATATGACATTTATCACTAATAGGAGGTGTTCATGTCATATTTAACCGCACTTGTTTTATCTTACATCACCAATCTTTTTGGTTCTCTGACCGATTACAGCAGCGCGATTAAACCGATGTCTACTATGGAAGTATCTTATGAACATAACTAGGGTCGGCTCAACCGAATTAAGGGTTTCACAGGAGATTTTTTTTTGAATATGTATTTTAATTTTTGTTTAAAAATTATTAGTTGTAAAAAAATCTAAAATTATTATTAAATTAAAAAATAATTTTTATTTGTTTTCCAATTATATAAATTTAAACTTTATACTATTATCTAACTTCTACATATTAATAAAAAATTACACAATTTAAAAAATGGGCCGGTGGCTCACTGACTGCCCCATATGTTAAACATGCTCTGAACAGAAGTCTCTCTCTCTCTCTTTATGTAAACAAAGTCTTTGACTTTCATTTTTGGGGTGTTTTGTTAAAGGAAAAATTATGGGGATGGAAATAGAGAATTGAGGAACATGAATGTCTTAACTTAACAATAATAACTCAAAGTACGTTTAGCTCCACAAACATCACTATCATTTGCCTCGCTTCAGACATGATAATGATTCGTTCGGACAAATATCAAACAGAAAAAAATATAACAAATAATAAACTCAATCTCCCTCCCTCCTTGTCCGGACAGAACTGAGAATTAACAGTACAACAATGAAGAGTTTCGCTCTCCGTTCCCTCTCAACCACCGCTTCTTCACCACTCTCTTACCTCTCTCTCCGTCGTTCATCTTCAAGATCATTATCACTTACTCACACTTCGATTTCTCTTCATACTTCATCCACAACCGTCCGATCACTCTCCATCTCCTCTCCACGGTTCACTCTACGCGCCACCGCCTCTTCCGCCTCGTCCTCGCCGGAGAAACAGAACAATCCTCAAACTTCTTCTCCTCAGCCTCCGCAAGGAGCTAAGCTGATACCTCTCGCAATCTCCATCTCAATAGGTGTCATCGTCAGGTTCTTAATCCCAAGACCCGAGCAAGTGACGTCACAAGGATGGCAACTACTCTCAATCTTCCTCTTCACCATCTCAGGCCTCGTCCTCGGCCCACTTCCCGTCGGGGCCTGGGCCTTCATCGGCCTAACCGCTTCGATCGTCACCAAAACGCTTTCTTTCTCAACCGCTTTCGCCGCTTTCACCAATGAGCTTATCTGGCTAATCGCGATGTCCTTCTTCTTCGCTCGTGGGTTCATTAAGACAGGTCTCGGCGACAGGATCGCTACCTACTTCGTGAAGTGGCTAGGGAGAAGCACTCTTGGTTTGTCCTACGGTCTCGTCTTCTGCGAAACGTTTATGGGATTGATCATGCCGTCTACGATGGCTAGAGCCGGTGGGGTTTTCTTGCCGGTGATCAAGTCTTTGTCTCTCTCGGCCGGGAGTAAACCCGGTGACCCGTCTTCCAGAAAGCTTGGTGCTTTTTTGATTCAGACCCAACTGCAGGTAAAAGTAGTGATGGACATTTGTGTTTTTGGTTCGGATGGTTTGATTTTAGGTTTATTGGGATTGAGTGTTTAGGAACCAGACATTTTTTGGATCGATAGGGTCGGTCGGGTTTCTTACTTTATTTTATAAAATTCGAAGTAGAACCAAATTAAAAATAATTTCAGTTTGGTTCAGTTTTAAAACTAAAAAAAAAAATCTTGAAACTCAAAGAAAACCAAAAGAATATTCGGATAATTTTGGTTGTTTAAAGTTTTTTAATATTTTTATAAATAAATTATAATATATATTAAATTATTATAATTAATATTTATTATATTTAGAATGTTTGAATATCTGTTTGGTTTTTGGTTCTGATTAGGCTTGTTTTTTTTAGTTTAGAAAATAGAAACTGTTTAAGGTTTTGTAATTTTTTATCCGGTTTTGGTTTGGATTTTTTGGTTCGGTTTTTGGATAATATGCCGAGCACTAGGTAAAAGCTTGGTTCTTATTCTTTCAGGACTGTTGATGACTTTTGTGTACTCTGTGACAGTGTGCAGGGGCTTCTGGTGCGCTTCTCCTCACATCAGCTGCACAAAACTTGTTATGTCTCAAACTCGCTAGAGAAGTTGGTGTGGTGCTCTCAAATCCATGGGTCACTTGGTTTAAAGCCGCGAGTGTTCCCGCGTTTGCGTCTCTTCTTTGTACACCTCCCATCATCTACAAGCTTTACCCTCCTGAGCTGAAACACACACCTGAAGCTCCTGCTGCAGCTGCAAAGAAGCTGCAACGGTTAGGTCCCATCACGAAAAACGAATGGATCATGCTCGGTGCAATGGCTTTCACCGTCTCTCTTTGGGTTTTTGGGTAAGAAGATTGTTGCCCACGATGTATACTGTCTAGTTATATTGGTTTATTAACTACATTGCAGAGAAGCAATAGGAGTATCAAGTGCTGTCTCCGCGATGATTGGTCTATCAACGCTGCTGCTATTGGGAGTCATAAACTGGAACGACTGTCTAAGCGACAAATCGGCTTGGGACTCGCTAACTTGGTTTGCTGTTTTGATCGGTATGGCTGGACAACTAACAAACCTAGGGGTTGTTACTTGGATGTCGGATTGTGTAGCTAAACTGCTACAATCTCTCTCCCTGACTTGGCCAGCTTCATTGGTTATCCTCCAGGCTTCTTATCTCCTGCTCCATTACGTATTCGCAAGCCAAAGCGCTCAAGCAGGTGCTCTCTATCCTGCTTTCTTGGCCATGCAAATCGCTGCTGGTGTCCCTGGGGTTTTAGCAGCTCTTTGTTTGGCTTTTAATAACGTTCTCTCTGGTGCATTGGCTCATTATAGTAGTGGACCAGCTGCTTTATACTATGGAGGTTTGGTCTCAATTCTCTTCTTATATCATCAATCAACGACACATTTTAAAGTATATTTCTTACAGTTTTTTGTTTTGTTTGGATTCGCAGCTGGATATGTAGATCTGAAAGACATGTTCAGACTCGGGTTCGTGATGGCTCTATTACAAGCAGTCATCTGGGGATGTGTTGGATCTCTCTGGTGGAAATTTTTAGGTCTCTACTAGAAATGGTCTTTAGTCCAGACAACCGAATATTCGGTTTACTTTGTACCGATTCATCTTGTTTCTAATCCAAACTTAACCGAAGTCTTATCAATTGAACAATTCAAGTAGAACAGCTTTTACGTTTTATCTCCTGAACCTGCAGCTAACGAAATACAAAAGAATCAAAACAAATGCAAGTAAAGTTTTAGAATCATTAAGTCTCAGTAATACAAAAAGAGGCTTAAAGCTCTGTCTACGTCGAGCCTTTGAAGCTTTTACGTTATGTCCTGAACCTGCAGCTGTAATGGCATAACAATGAAATGAAACTAAAAGTCTACCATCTTTGGATGCAAAGAAACAACTCCTACCACAACAACTGCACTGTTGCTCCTTCAGTGATCTCAAGGTCCATTTTAGCAATGGAGATTTCTTTTGTCAGTGGCGGACGCAGTAAGAGACATACGGGGACATGTTCCCCATCTAATTTTTCATTTTCTTTAACTAGTTTAGGTTAATCAATAACAATACCTCCTAATGAATTATAAAATATAGTGAAAATATTAAGTGTTTCCGTTTAAAATTCAGTTCTAGATCCGTCCTTATCTCTTGTCAAGTTGGATTGTTTAATTTGTTAATTCTTTAAAACTCTTTAATCTATCTTGTTTTTTTAAAATCTTTTTGTTGGCAAAGGTAGAGTAGACTCTAGACTATACTTATTGTAAAACCTATTCATCATTAACATGATATTAGCATTCTTAAAGAAAAAACAATAAAAGTCAATAAAGACACCAAAAGCGTGAACATAAGCGAAGCGTTTCTGTGTTAGGAGTTTTATACAAAGCAAACATTTGCAATTATAAGCTTAGTTAAAGAAAAAAAACATTTGCAACTAGACGGATTACGAAACAAAACAGTAGCCTAACCAACATTGCTAACTCGGTTATACACCTAGTTAATACTTAAATGTTTTAAAGCTCCCTTTCTGGCATAAAGAACGGAAGCAGTGGAGAACTTCACCAAACCCACTTACCATGGCCAGGAAATATCTTTAACTGATTTAAAAAAAAAATTAATCAATATTGAAATACAAATAATGTGAGATTTTTAATAGCATATACTATCTTTATTAATGCATCAAATGCATTCCTAGAGTAGTATTTTCTTTTTATTAAAACAAAACTTAACTAGTATAAAGCGAGTATTTTACTAAGCAATCGATTTGGTCTCCTAGGCCCCAACATCATTGAGAAAAGACTAATTAACTACTCCCATCTTCCTTGGTGTTGTTATCCACTTTTATCATCGAATTAAATAAAAACAAATCTTATTATAATCTGGGTCTCATTATTATCTTCAACCCAATAATATAAAAAGCTAAATTCCTTAAAATATAAATTCGTATTATAAGCTTCGGTCATTAAAATTCATTATGTTAAATGAGTGCGATGAATTTCGTAAAAAGTAGAACAAAATCATTTTATTTTATATGCATATATTCTTCACGTTCACGATAACATAATTTACATCTCATAACAAAACGACAAAAGGAAAGAGACCCCTATCCACAATCCAAACACGAAAGCATGTATTATACATTCTAGATCTCCTCATTGCTTTCACAGCTATGCCACGTGTCATCTCACATCCCTTAGATCAAACCAGAGTCTTGCACGTTGAGGTCTGTGGATCCCACATAGCCGGCAAGAGATATTTCCTTCCGGCGAGTCCACGAGCGTTGTAACTAGCCCCCGTTGTTTTGTCAACGAGTACTTGACCCGCGTAACCCGGGTAAGAACCCGACCCGAACATGCCGGTACAAGCGGAGACAGCTTCAAGTGGAGCAGTTGGTGGGCCCTGGTAATACCCGTTCTTAAACGGATTCGTGACGGTGTTAGCTAGAAGCGTAGCGAGGTTTATAACCATCCCGTCAACTCCAACGTCGCCGTTAGGCGCAACTAACGGCGGCCCTTGTGGGCCGTAAATGGGCTGGTGAAACGGCCACGCGCAGTATCCTGGACACATCGTCTCGGAGTTACCTACCCAGACGTAAGCGGCGCCGTTAGATCCGTGGGACCCGCACCGGTTCATACAGAACCCCTCGACGGAAACGTCTTTCGCCGTTAAAACGACGGTTATCGAACGGACTCCGCCGTTAAGTTTGGTTGATAAAACACGGAGGTGAGGGTTTTTCAGAGATTTTCCGAGAGGATAGTCCTCGAGGAGGAGCTGTTTACCGACGACAAGCGTCGACGATCCGCCTTTGTACTTCTCCGTCGTCTTCCACCAGGACGCGACGGAGTGAGCGGCGGAGGAAGTTGCGGTTTTTTTGGAGTTGAGCGAGCGGATGAAGTCGACGATTACTGACCGTTGGATGGGCGTGAAGCGTCCGTACCAGACGAGGTTGACGGTGATGTTGCCTTTCAGGAGAGCGCCGTTGTGGTATTTCAGAACAAGCGGCTGCTCCTTGACCAACGCGGCGGAGGAAAGTCCGGCGATGGCGGAGAGGAGAGTGAGGAAGCTGGCGAAACGGTAATTATAAGCCATTGAGGTTTTGTGTGAGGTTTATAGAGATGAAGTGTTATTACAGAGGTATTTATAGTACCAAACGTAGAACGAGTTAGACAGCTGTCGTAGCGTAGGTGTCATTGTCCAAGAGTGCCACGTGGAGTGATATGAATGGATATTTGACAGCCTGTAAGGTGCTTCAAATGTGACGTGGTATAGTCTCCATAACGTGTATTAAATTTAAAGTGATGCTTAGCCGATAAAATTGTGATTATTAGTTGGTTACTAAAAGGGAAAAAAAACTTTAGATTAAATCTTACGCCATGCGGAGAGACAGTCTCTTCCATGCGCATTTGCATAAATGAATTTATAAAATAATACAACTAAATAAGTAAATATATACATATATGAATTTGTGAAAATGAAAACATAATTAAAAAATTTGGATAGGTACATTTCATAGGTTTTATTGTTTTTTCTGTTCAAGCTGTCATAGACTCAAAAGTCATATATATCTATTAAAACATTTTTGAAGTTTATGAATACAAACAGAGTATAGCTTAAATGCAACCCATTCAAAATTCAAATGCAAAGAACTTTATATAAAATACAGCTAGCTCATAACTAGTAATATTAAAACATAGCTATAAATTACATCAACTAGTTGTTTTTAAAAAGGTGAATGTAGTTTATCTGATTTTGATACCAAGATACATTCATTCAACATGCATATAGTCAAAAACCAGGTTTCAGTTATAAGAAATGATGTATAGAAAACCTAATTCTTTTTTTTAAAATGCAAAAATATATTTTATATATCATTCTCTTATTAAATTTCTATTGTTCTCTTGTTTAGATTTAAACAAGCATTAGTCTTTTCTACCCATGTATTTCTATACAATAATGTTAAAGCGCAAATGAATAAATTTGTGTGAATGAATTAACAAATTATTCACTGGTTCTCCTTAAGAAAAACATATGAAACTTCACCAACTACACCAAGCTGATAATCTGAAACATTATCCAAAATATGTTTAAATAAAATATTCAGCTGCATCAATCATATACCATACAAATCTTTTACGCAGCAAATACATAGACACCATAATTGTTTAGCTGGACTAGAAGAACAAGTCATTACGCGTTTCAAAGTCTAGATCATTTTCTTTGTCAATAATCAAATTAGATTCAACCATTCTTTTTAATAATAAAAAAAGAAAACTTGTGGTTAGTTTGTGTATCTATTTAGGGGAGGTTCGTTTGGAATTAAAGGGGCGCCAGTGAATACAAGAAAGTGACAAAGGGATCTGATACCGTGTGAGGATCGTCTTACTTGGGGGAGGTCCCTCCACACGGCTCTACCTATTGCTTCTGTGTGGACCACCACACGAGCCATACGTATTTACTTACGCTCACAGTGTATAAAAATACTATACAATTGTACAATTTGTAGAGACTTATAAATAGTTTACGTCAACATATATAAAACTACGGTGCACACGTGCACTTGGCTAGTCAGTCGTGTAGCTGGGGAAAGAAGATAGTATTAGATACGCCTCCACGGACCATCTTTACTGCCATTCTATTTCTTTTTATACGATTTTCACTAAAATAAAGTAATTCTATTATAAAATAACTTTTGTTTCAAGGGTTTACTCTATAATAAAGTTGTTTTATTAGTACATCTCTAATGGTGCACTATTTTTTCCTATAATTTACTCCAATGATTTTATAATAAGTTACTCTATGATAGAGTAAAAAAGTGTTATTCTTCTATTATCACTCTATTATAGAGTTAAACAAAAGTTATTTTCGTAGAAATTATAAAAAATAGATTGAGGTTGGAGTTATTACAGTCCATTATTGGCTTTTTACATCATATTTTTTTGACGTTATGAACTTGTCAGAACTCGAGAGTAATCCAGGAGGGTAAATAGGATTCGAAGCAATCCACTTATTAGCTCTGCCGAGTGCTGCCTCTACAATTTATTTTTGACACGTTTAAAATTTTACTTCTGCTCTATGTGAAAAAATGAATAGTAAACTGTAGAAGCAATCAAATAAACATCCACAGTGACATCATGAGTTAAGATTTCTTTTGTCGTATGTATATTGTTGGGACTCATAGGATCATGACCATACTTTTGTCATCATTTATCATTTTGATTTTTCTTTTTTTTCTTCTATTTTTTGTCGGCCTTCTTCTTCTACCGATGTCACCATTTTTTTTTAGTTGAGCGTTTTGATTAATGATCACAGTTTTGATGGCATTTTAAGAAATATTTGAGCGTTTTTTGCTATTTTGCGGGTACAAAAATACAAATTGAGAGCTGAATATATCACAGTCAAAAGTTTTTTTGGCTGACATACGGTCCAAACTCACAAGGACGAGTACATGCTTGAACTTACCTATAAAATCATCTCCGATGTATTCAATTATTTTTATAATAATGATAAAATTTAATTCAATGTAAGTTTAAAAAATATTTTTTCTCAAAATATATAAAAAAATAGAGATTACTAATTTAAAGAAAAAAAACTATATTTTGAAAAAAGAAATAGATACAATCCATATAGTTTTGACTTTAATTATTATTATAATAGAAATAGCAATGAATATGCTTTAACCGGTGTTACCAGTTTTAGACGATTACTAAATTTGTTTAAAAATGTAAAATGATGAGTCAATGAAAATCTTACTTATGAAAAAAAAAATATTAATAGAAAGAAATATCTAAATCAATCAAATCAAAGAAATAAAGAAAAAAGTTTAAATAGGTAAGGTGCAGAAGAGAAGGCAAAGGAGTGTCACGTGCGGGTGGGAGATTGCGTAATTGGCACGGAAAGCCACACAGAAAGAAACAACGGTGAACACATCGTGCATCGTCATCCTTTAGAACACGATCTTGTGTTGTACGTGTACACTGTTCTCCATATATTGATCTTGTCCTAAAAAATATTTATATCACATTGTATGAGACATCTCTCAGTTAGGTCGTCTCAGTGTATGTGACATCGTGACCTATACCTTACACACTCATTTATTGCAATCGCTATATACTGTCAAATCTACAATAGAGTTAAGGAGTTGAAATTTCATGAATTTGGAAAATTAATTTGACCCGTAACGTAGCCTACTAGATCATAAACAAAACGAGTGTTTAATTGTTGATGCATATAAGCAAACCTAACTCGATTTTAGTATGGGACCATGCATGCCCGTATATATGGGGAATTAGTCAACAAAGTTGGCCGACTCGATCTATAATTATTATTTATTTTACATAATTCTACGAACATTTACAAGTGTTAAAAACGCACATTCACCTATATTTCATAACTTTTTGACTTTAGGGGAGAGATTTTGTTGGTCGACCGACCCACTTTGGGGCTAACCGTGTGTTTTAAATATTTTCCTTTTATCCCCTATATATTAATCCTGGAGCATTACAACTTTTAAGTGTAGCCACGTGTCATCACCAGGATGATTCTCAGAATCCTTAGAAAAAAGTTGATCCATCTAATTATAGATTATACTTTTATTAAATTAACACTAATATTGATTATTAGCGCATAAAAGGATATTTTACATTCTTTCCTTAAATAAAAGCTACGGAATTACCTAATATGATTAACATATATGTGACAATTAATATTTTGAATAATAAATATTTGATAAGATATTTTGTATTCTTCATCATTTTTTAATTTATATTATTAGAAAATTAAAAAATCACCATATAATAAAAAAAATTTCTTACATGTTATATTATGAATTTTTGAAAACAGCTATAAATTACTAAAACGGTAAAAGCATTACAATAAAAATTTTGTGAACAATTTTTTTTTGCTATAAAAAGATACAAATGATCATAATATCATATGAATATTAAGTATCATTTAATATATATTCAGATTATATATATATACTTTAATATTGTTTAAATTAAAATATATATCACATAAAATACATACATGTTAATTATATACTTAGATGGATCATTACAACATATTTTGGTACACACATGTCATTATAACATATTAATATACAAGCTATATATTTTAATCATGGAATATTAAAATCCTTAAAAAATAATTTATCAATTCTAGGTAATTTATTGGTTTCTCAATTATTTAATATATATATATATATATTATTTTATTATTTTATAATATGTATGAAATATATATATATATATATATAATAATCATGGAGCTATATATACGAGTTTTTTATTAGTCACATGTCATCACTACAATGATTTTTAAAATCTTTAAAAAATAAGTTAGTCCATCTAAATATATATTATATTTTTTTATTAAACTAATTATCAGATTAGTTATTCATGTATACAATAATAATTTCTATTCTTTCCTTAAATAAAAGCTACGAAATTACCTAATATGATTAACAAATATGTGACAATTAATGATTTTGAATAATAAATATTTGATAACAATATATGTATCTTCCATCATTTTTGTTTAATTTTATATTCTTGAAATACATTTAAAAATCACATAAGTATATAATAAAAAATCTAGATTTTTTCTAATTTGCTATATTTTGAATTTTTTAATATAAATTACTAACGTTGTTAAAAATCTACGATGAAATTGTTTTGATCAATTGTTTAACCTTTTTATTATAACAAGATATAAATGATCATAAAATCATGTAAATATGAAGTCTCATTTAATATATATACATTTATTTCAATATCGTTTAAATTAATATATATATATATATATATCATCTATATATTAATCGTGGAGCATTACAACTTTTAAGTGTAGCCACGTGTCATCACCAGGATGATTCTCAGAATCCTTAGAAAAAAATTGGTCCATCTAATTATAGATTATACTTTTATTAAATTAACACTAATATTGATTAGTAGCTCATAAAATGATATTTTACATTCTTTCCTTAAAAAAAGCTACAAAATTATCTAATATGATTAACATATATGTGACAATTAATGTTTTGAATAATAAAGATTTGATAAAATATTTTGTATTCTTCATCATTTTTTAATTTATATTATTAGAAAATTAAACAATCACCATATAATAAAAAATTTAAAATATTTTTCTTACATGTTATATTATGAATTTTTGAAAACAGCTATAAATTACTAAAACGGTAAAAGCATTACAATCAAAATTTTGTGAACAATTTTTTTTTTGTTATAAAAAGATACAAATGATCATAATATCATATGAATATTAAGTATCATTTAATATATATTCAGATTATATATATATACTTTAATATTGTTTAAATTAAACTATATATCATATAAAATACATATATGTTAATTATATACTTAGATGGATCATTACAACATATTTTGGTACACACATGTCATTATAACATATTAATATACGAGCTATATATTTTAATCATGGAATATTAAAATCCTTAAAAAATAATTTATCAATTCTAGGTAATTTATTGGTTTCTCAATTATTTAATATATATATATATATATATATATATTATTTTATTATTTTATAATATGTATGAAATATATATATTAATCATGGAGCTATATATACGAGTTTTTTATTAGTCACATGTCATCACTACAATGATTTTTAAAATCTTTAAAAAATAAGTTAGTCCATCTAAATATATATTATATTTTTTTATTAAACTAATTATCAGATTAGTTATTCGTGTATACAATAATTTCAATTCTTTCCTTAAATAAAAGCTACGAAATTGCCTAATATGATTAACAAATATGTGACAATTAATAATTTTGAATAATAAATATTTGATAACAATATATGTATCTTCCATCATTTTTGTTTAATTTTATATTCTTGAAAGATATTTAAAAATCACATAAGTATATAATAAAAAATCTAGATTTTTTCTAAGTTGCTATATTTTGAATTTTTTAATATAAATTACTAACGTTGTTAAAAATCTACGATGAAATTATTTTGATCAATTGTTTAACCTTTTTATTATAACAAGATATAAATGATCATAAAATCATGTAAATATGAAATCTCATTTAATATATATACATTTATTTCAATATCGTTTAAATTAATATATATATATATATAATACATAAACATGTTAATAAAAATAATATTCATATTAATAAAAATAATATTTTTATCACAAAAATATAAAAATATTAATAAATCATATATATATAATACATAAACATGTTAATAAAAATAATATTCATATTAATAAAAATAATATTTTTATCACAACAAATATAAAAATATTAATAAATC
Organism: Moricandia moricandioides; assembly: GCA_905132885.1. Classification (NCBI taxonomy): domain Eukaryota; kingdom Viridiplantae; phylum Streptophyta; class Magnoliopsida; order Brassicales; family Brassicaceae; genus Moricandia; species Moricandia moricandioides. The sequence goes on along the minus strand of CAJHQQ010000651.1, from coordinate 82,478 downwards.
ATATGAGTATCAAGCCTCAATAAATAAATATTTATATTAAATATATCATATATCTATATCAATATCATTTGATTTTAATTATATATTATATTAAATAAATAAATGGTTTATTTTGTTTTTTATCAACAAAAAGTTTTGTAAATAAATAGAAAGATGTATTTTATTTATGTTCTTACTCGACTTTAATTGTATACTTAATAACTATTCGCTCCTCAATTATTCAATATATTTATTATTGCATAATATATAAATTAATACAAAATAAATAATATTATCTACAAATAATTTGTATACATAATTAATTTTCATTCTGCGCAAGCATGTATCTCAAATGTTAGTTGATCTTATCATTTCAAAAATATGATTCTTCATACCGAAGTGAGATGGTGAACTATAACATTCGAATGATATCATTGAAACCCAATGTAAATTAAATAAGCTTTTAAAAAAATATCAATAAACACCACCTACTTATCAACATTATATTGACGATCCATAACTATATGTTTGGAGACTTATGACATCATGCTTGAACAATTAAAATTAATATTCAACGAAGATTAGTATGTTAATTTCACCACGCGCATGCGCGCGGGTAATCATCTAGTTATTTTTTATTGACTGAGCCTTTTTTTTACGATGATACAAAAATATCAATTGTGTAACATGATTAGTATCACCAAATGCAGTGAAGGTTTAACGGAAAGAACCATAACAAATTGTAGATAATGATGAAGAACTAGCTAGGTATTTGACTATGGTATATATGTAGATGCATTATTAACATAAAACTATTAAGTTACACATCAGGGTGACTATATAGATATATGATTTTTTTTTGTATTAAAGAGTATATTTTGATTAATTATGGGTATTAATTCTGTGACATGCCATAAAGGTAAGTTGTAGTATCATAATGCTCCGATGATATTAAGATGAACTAATAGTATAATTTATTGGACTACAAATCGTGGTTAGTGATGTATGTCTATTGGGGAAATTATTTATTTACTTGCTTCGTACGTTAATGGCATGCTCAATAGTGAAATGACAAAACTAATAATTAAACATAATAATTTCAAAACTGAATTTGGATTTATATGAACAATTTCAAACGATAGAAAGTCTTTAACATTTTTTTCTGTGTTTCATATCACTCACCTGACAGCCTCAGCTTATTTGGATGTAGCGGGTATATAAGTAACCAAACAAATTATAAAATGAAATTCGATGTAGCATATAAGAAAACATCTATGGAAGCCATTGTGGTTAAGTCGTTGGACTAAAAATTTATTAATACTTCTAAATTACGAGGTCTAGATTATAAATCTCAACAGAATTATTAAAATTAATGGAAAAAAAACTTATAAAAGTCTGTAATATGGCACAAAAAGTACTATTAAGCATGGATAAAAAATGGCTAAAATGTAATTAGACATGATTTTTTATGTCAGATAAAATTACCAGATGTATAATTATTTGTAATATTTTTTATAGTGTGTAATAATAACATAATTATTCAACATTTAAAGAAAAAACATGGATCATTCGACTCGTATTAATTCTAGATAAACTCACGTACTCTTACCCATCACACCAAACGATTTTCTCTGGCATCTTATTATGGAAGTAATCCAAACCTACCTAAACGCACGTAACCATGGTGAATATATATATATATATATAATTGTGATGTGTTTTACGCACATAAGGATTTAAACCAAACAGAAAAACAAGAATATAACATATATATTATACTATAATAATTTGTGACAGTATTGTCGTGGTATCATTACTATATGGGTCTATACCTGCATAATATAGTGCTATATATGGAGAAGAACATAATTAACAACCAACAAAGTTTTCAACTTGATAAATTATAATAATAGATTTGTTAGTTCTTTTTATTACTCAATCAGATATTGCTTCGAACATCGAGGTTATCCTGCCGTGGATCGACCGACCATTTTTTCATGTTGATTAGGTCACAACTCCAACCCCTTAGCATATGACCATTCTTAATTACAACGTATGATTGTATCATACGTTATCCCCAAGACTAAGAGTCAACTTTCCTGGAATCTTCCCATACGTTGCTACGAAATTAGTTAGAAAAAATAGAATTTTAATTCATTGTCTAGCTAAATAAGAACTTCATTTATACCTTAAGTTTGATATCACTTTGTAAATTTATCTTTAATAAATAACTATTTGCAAAAATACCTTAATTTTTTTGATGAAAATAGACTTAGTTAATTTTTTTAAATATCTATAAAAAATTTTAAAATTCAACTTCACACCTTTAACACCAAACCCTAAACAATAATCATTAAAGTGTATACCTAAATGTTAATATTTTTTATGGTTTGTATTTTTGTAAAGTGTTACTTAACTTATGTTATTTTTGATAATTTTTCAAATTATTATATGTCTATGGATATTAGTATGTTAAGTATTTTAAAAAGTGTTTGCCCTAGAAAAACAGGTTGAAATGGATACCCATAATGTATTGGCACATATAATGGGTCTAATATACGGAAGCCCATATAAAGTTGCATATCTCTTATTTAAAATGTTTAATATATCATATCATTTGCATAACACATAGAAAAAGGTGTATATGTGGAAAACATTATTTTCAGAATATGAGATTTGTATTTTTAAAGAGCCCTCAGAGGACAAACTTTGTCGCGTATATGTCGAATTTCTCTGATGATGTTAGCAGTGGCTCCTGCAAGAACACAAGGTTCAGTCACTCATTTACAACAATGCAAGTTTTCAAATGATGCAAGTTTAATCACATACCGATGACTCATCAGAGCTTGTGAGGCGAGACTGGGCCTCGCGTATTTCAGAACACATAAGGTTAAGGAGCTGACCATAAGTAGGTGCTGGTCCTGCTGTCTTCACCGCGTTTATGAAGCTATAAGTCATGGCTCCTGCGTTCTTTCCAGTGAAGACCTACAACAAAGACAATGATCTAGTCAACAATACAGAGAGGCATTGTATTGTGATGATGTTATGAAGTCTTTTAAAAACATACAGGAGTGTAACCACTAGCTTCATCATCATCACAAGCACTAAAACAGAAAGCTCCTCCACCATTTGTTCCTTTGTAAATTCTCCCTAATCCTTGATGTTCCCAATCATAAGAACCATTCCTGTTTTTTTTTCACACACATGCAAAACTTTTCATGAGGCGAGTTCTGTGCATAACCGTATGAAACATTATTCCTAAATTTTAATGAGCTATATTATGCATGTCGTATGGTCCCACATTGTCGAATTTCTTTTGTTAAAATTAATCTAAAAAATGTTTATGACTTCTAAAATCTCAGATTTAGCCAAGTGGAATTGAGTAGAAAGCTTTTTTTTTTTTAAGTGTACCTCTCCATCCTACAAACGAAAGCTAAGTCTAAGACAGTCCCACTGTTACATGCGTCAATCACAGCGTGAAGCTTAGCTCCATGGACCAGTGGCCTCACGAGTATATTGTTAATCTCATCATCAATGATCTTTCCTTCGGTCTCATGGTCTAAAGGAATCAAGGCTTCATCTTGACCGTCGACTTCATCTCCATCGTAGTCCTTCTGCTGAGCTCCATGACCAGAGTAGTGGAAGAAAAGTGAGTCTCTTGCTCTGTTTCCTTCAACTAACCATCTCATTGCCTTTCTCATGTTTCTCTTCGTTGGTATTTTCTTAGGACATGCTTCATCTTCTGCAACAAAAACAAACACTCATCATGACCGATCCTAAGATTTTGAAAATTATAAATAATTTAGTAAATTTTTTTAATAATATTTTTGTTTAAAAGTTTTAAAAATATTTTTATTAAATTATTTATTAAGTTTTAATAACTATAAGACTATTAACAATGGTTTCAACCTTCAACATCCTTCGCATCATTTTTTTTCCACATCATCTTCTATGTAATATCTAATAATTCAACAGCCGTTTACTTTTTTAACTTTTACAATAGTTTGTTGAATTTTATTCAATATCTTACTCTACAATTATTGTTTTTTTAAATAATTTTGTTTTTATATGTTTTTAGGATTACGTATTAATAATTATAGAATAAAAGTGCTTAGGAGAAGTAAAGAAAAAGAACCTGTGAGCATGAGAATAGATTCAACAGGGAAACCCATTTGTTGAACCAAGAAACATCTCATGGACTTTGCATCACTTATGCAACCTTTCAAGCTATAGCTTTTGCCTCTATAGTTCACACCGCATAGAACCGCTCTCTTCTTCCCAAACGGCGAGGGAAGAGCCTCGAGCAACCTAGGTGGTGGTGGTGACAGTTGAGCCGTCATCATCTGTGGTGGCGGCTGTTGAACCATCAACTGTGTTGGTGGCTGTTGAACCATCATCTGTGGGATTGACCGTTGAACCATCATCATCTGTGGAGGTTGTTGTTGTTGTTGATATTGTCTACGTAGCTGTTGAAGCCCATATATCATGCGGTGCGCACCACGCAGAGCATCAACAAGCGAGTGGAGCTGCGTGACGGTATGGCAAGTTGAGCATTGGACTGCACCAGCTCCCGGTTGAGCCCACATCCATCTACCGCAACGGCACCGTACTTCTCTCTGGCTAGACATGATTAAGGTTTGTTTTGTTTTTGTGTTTGGTTTGCTACATCAAATGAACTCGAGTGATGAGTGTTTATATAGAGATTACAAGTTTGTTATATATTCTTCGTTAGGCATTGGAAAGAAATATATTCGTCGCTATGTTTGAAAAGATGAAATGTGGAATGTATATTTGTCCACGTAATTATTAGTACGCTAACATGTTACATGAATCAATTCGGAAACAATGTTTCATTATCTTCAAACGGAATATGATTCTTCTCAAAGAAAAAAGTGCTCTGATTGGTCTATTGCTTATACATAATCAACATCACTTGTGAATTTGATTATAAATTGATTCTGTTTAACTTCTTTTTTCGATTAACCTCAGAGTATCTTGATTTTAAAGATTTAGACTAATCTCCAAAAAAAAAAATCATTCCACGAATAAATCTTTTTAAACATTTAATTGCTGTCTAAAACATGATTTTATATCTACGTGATCACACTTAGTATTGTAAGGTTACTTGAAATCCAAATCAATTAGTTTTTCAGAATCTGATTACCACTAGATTATTTTTATGTGTTCTGTTTCACTTTTTCTTTTTTAAACCAATTGATTAATCTACACTCATAAATGTACCAAAGTCATCTAACGTACGACATGTCCCCATATATATATTCTGTTCAAAAAGTAGAAAAGGGAATGAAACAAAGTCAAATCAAGAACACTACCTGAATCGTATATTAAATGGGCCGAAACCCATAAAGATAATAAATTGACCCCAAAAGACTAAACTACTGCGTGTTGGGTCCATAATTATTTATATATTTTCCGGGTAAAGCATTAATGATAATGAAACATGATAAAAAAAAAGGAAACATTGTTTTTTTTTCCTTTTTTCTCTCACCAAAACCAAATTATAAATGGAAATAATCATTAACATAATAGTCTATATAAAGAAGTTTAGTTCGAGCTCTTTCTTCTTCATTCACAAAGAGAAAAAACAAAACGTGATGGCTTCTTTCGTTGAAGATACACAAGTAAAGCTACAAAGACCAACGCGAGTCAAGAACAAGACCCCAGCACCGCTCCAAATCACCGCTGAGCAGCTCCTAAGAGAAGCTCGAGAGAGACATGAACCTGAGATCTTGCCACCTCAGCAGAACATCACCGACTCAACCGAGCTTTCAGACCACAAACTCCACCGTCGTAAGGAGTTTGAAGACCGTATCCGCCGCCAAGGACGTTCTAACATCCAAGTCTGGTTAAAGTACGCGCGTTGGGAAGAGTCTCAGAAGGATTACGCACGTGCTAGAAGCGTGTGGGAACGTGCCTTGCAAGGAGACTACAAGAACCATGAGGTTTGGGTCAAGTACGCTGAGTTTGAGATGAAGAACAAGTTTGTCCACTCTGCAAGAAACGTTTGGGACCGAGCCGTCACGGTTCTACCACGCGTGGACCAGCTTTGGTACAAGTATATACACATGGAGGAGATGCTTGGAAACGTTACTGGAGCTAGAGAGGTGTTCGAGCGGTGGATGAAGTGGTCACCTGATCAACAAGGTTGGCTCTCGTTCATTAACTTCGAGCTTCGTTATCAAGAAACCGAACGTGCGAGAGATATCTACGAGAGGTTTATTCTTTCTCATCCCAAAGCTTCTTCTTACATCCAACACGCAAAGTTTGAGGTGAAGTGCGGTGAAGTTGCACGCGCGAGGGATGTGTACGAACGCGCCGTGAAGAATCTTGGAGACGATGAGGAGCTCTTTGTAGCCTTTGCTGAGTTTGAAGAACGTTGCAAGGAGGTGGAACGTGCTAGGGTTATCTACAAGTTTGGTCTTGATCGTGTCGGAAGAGCAGAGGAGCTGTACAGAAAGTTTGTAGCGTTTGAGAAACAGTATGGGGACAAGGAAGGGGTTGATGACGTCATTGTCGGAAGGAGAAGGTCTGAGTATGAGGAGCAAGTGAGGAAGAATCCTCTGAACTATGATGCATGGTTTGATTACGTTAGGTTAGAGGAGGAGGAGGATTACGTGGGGAACAAGGGAAGGGTTAGAGAAGTTTATGAGAGGGCTATTGCTAATGTTCCACCTGCTAATGAGAAACGTTACTGGAGAAGATACATTTATCTATGGATCAACTATGCATTGTATGAAGAGATTGAAGTTGAAGATGTGGAGCGTGCACGTCAAGTATACAGAGAATGTCTGAAGCTTGTCCCACACGCAAGCTTCTCTTTCGCGAAAATATGGCTGCTCGCTGCACAGTTTGAGATCAGGCAAATGAATCTCACAGCTGCTCGGAAGATACTAGGGAACGCGATTGGGACAGCTCCGAACAAAGACAAGATATTCAAGAAGTATATCGAGATTGAACTCCAGCTTGGAGAGATTGATAGATGCAGGAGACTATACGAGAGGTATCTCGTATGGTCTCCTGAGAAGTGCTACGTGTGGTGCAAGTACGCCGAGTTTGAGAGGTCACTCGAGGAAACAGAACGTGCAAGAGGTATTTTCGAGCTTGCGGTATCTCAACCTGCTCTAGACTTGCCTGAGGTGTTATGGAAAGCTTACATTGACTTTGAGATAACACAAGGGGAAGTAGAGAGGACGCGTGCTTTGTATGAGAGACTCTTGGAACGTACTAAGCATTACAAGGTGTGGGTTAGTTTTGCAAAGTTTGAAGCTGATGAACAAGAAGAAGATCCTATCAGACGAGCTAGAGAGGTTTTTGAGCGAGCCTACATGTATTACAAAGATATTACACCGGAGCTGAAGGAAGAAAGGGCAAAGCTGGTGGAGGATTGGCTTAACATGGAGGTGAGTTTTGGTCTGCTCGGGGATGTTAGCGTCGTACAATCAAAGCTCCCAAAGAAGCTCAAGAAGAGAAAGTCACTAACCAGAGACGATGGTTCGGTTGAGTATGTTGAATACACTGATTATCTCTTCCCTGAAGAGTTGGAAACTTCGAACCACAAGATTCTTGAAGCTGCTTATAGATGGAAGAAGCTGAAGGTCGATGTTGTGTAATGTGAGATGTCTTTAAATCCTTTGAATACTATGAAAATGTCTAACTAAATAAAAAGTAGTTCGAAAAATGAATACGTTTGTTATATATTCTTTACTTATTTTCGTTTGTTTAAGAAGAATGTTTTACGTTTTCTTTTTTTATACAACTAATGTTCTCTTATCTAAGTTCTAAGCAATTCCACATGGATTTGTTATGATTGTGACTTCATTTATTTAGAGGTATTCAAAAATACTACTAGTATATATACTCTTGATGATGACCATTACATGCTTGTGTTCAAGGACAGTTTATAAAATAAGAGGAATACACTAGAATACCAAAACCAATTCATTATGTACGTTAAGACAAATCATATGCTTCACACTGTAGTTTTTAGCTTTACGGATTATAAATTCAAGAACACTAGCTGAAGTGCTGAACTATAGAATAGAATGGTTCATAATAAACTACATAGACTATTATCAATGCACATAAAATGTATAATACGTTTACCTTACCTACCCACAACAAGTGATATTAAAATCTTGAGCAAACCCAATATGACAAATCTAATTTGCTAGGCTTTTGGTTTGTGAATCATCACAGTTTAAGAGCAAAAGCTTGCGAGAAGAATGGCACCAACGAACATAAGAGCCGTTGAGGTCAGGCCAGTCAGAGGAAGAGCAGGCTGTGTAATGGTGAAGCCAAAGTGATAGAACTTGTTCTTGTTCCTCTTCTTCTAGCTCTAAAATCATCTTCTCCAACACTTTCTCCAGCTCTGCTCTTTCCGCGCTTCTCAAAACCGGTTTATCTGCTCCGTTGCTGGCTCGACACAGCAACGGAAGCCAAGAGATAAGCATCTTCTTCTTTACCTCTCTCCATTTCTCCTCTCCTCCTCCTGCTGCTGCTGCTTCCTTAAACAACAAGGCTTCACATAGAGAAAGCCCACAAAAGAAAAGTCAATGATCCAAATCATCAGAACAAGTTAGTGTTTAGTGGACCCCTACTTCCACCGTTAAAGGACAACTCAATACAAAAACTGGTAAATACTATTTATATAACGTGATCAATATACTATATATATTACCCAAAAAAGAATATTCTGATTTGAAAGAGTATCATTTTTATTTTTTGAAATGGGTAAGACATTATTCTATTTACCATATTTACAAAAAAAATTTAACTGGGACTAGGTATTTTTTTTTCAGACAGCGAATCTAAATTTTAAAAAGACAGTAATAAATTAATAATAATAATAATTACCTGAAATTTGGACCATAGAACATTGAAGTCTAGGTTCAGACCAAAGTGCAAGCCAAGCCAATTTAGAAGCCGAAGCCCATTTCTCAACGGCTTCATCGACAAATCCATAAACCGACATCTTCTCCGCTAACCAAAGCAGCTCCGCCGCAAGCTTCTCCGCCGTTTCCGCCGACTGATCCACCGTCTCTTCCCCACCGAAACTGTTAAATCCATCTCCAACAGCTCTAACCGCAGCTCTCACCACCCGGTTTAATCCACTTCGAACCGGTCCACTCCGGTTCTTCTCAACCGCCGCCTCTAACCGGCCTAATGTCCTCCGAAACGACGCGTTTAAAACCCTGCGGTTTAAATCAAACAAGGCTAAAGAGTTTTGTCCGTGATTCTCGTCGATTAGTCTCTCCGCCAAGGATCTAACGACTTCGTATTTTCTAGAGTTCACCGGAATCTCGTTCATAGCCGAGAGTAACTGCCATATCGCTCTACCGATTCCTGACTCCGTCGCGCAATCTCCGATCTCTAGCTTCTTCTTCTCCGCCGTAAAGTTGTAACCTTTATACGGAGTAGTGTTTTCGAAGGAGACAACGGAAGGAATCGAGCGGAGGAAGAAGAGGAAACATGCGACGAGGAAGAGGCGGAGTTTCTCGAGGAGCTTTGAGTTTGCGGAGATTTGGAGGAGAGATTCATCGGCGAATACGACGACGGCGATGATTATGTTGCGGAGGAGTTGAGGAACTACAGCGGCTGACGACAGCTTTTCCATTCTTCTTCTTTGTTTTTTTTTTTTTTTTTGTGGTTATAAAACTTCCCAAATTCTCTGGTAATATATGACCGAACAGCTGTCTTATATATGAGTTTCCGTTTTCGTTTATTGTATTTAATTTAACTATATAAACGCGCTTTTCTATTTTTTTTTCTAATTTATGGTTGTTTCTGTTCAAGTCATATATTAGTTACATCAACATGCATCCATGGAAACTGGAGTATATTGTGACTGAGACGGTGAACTTCCCGGTGGCCGGTGACAGAACCAGTCTTGAGATAAATGTTTTAGAAAAAAAATTGTTCCAAATTTTTTTTTTGTTTTTCAATACATTACCTACTGGTAAATTGTATTAGAAAAATAATTGTATTGGATAAAATTTGTGTAAAATAGTTTTAATTACTTAAAATTTTGTAAATCTTTTTAATATTGTGTAAACCTAAAATTTTGATCTTCTTCTATGAGGAGTATAATATATTAAAAATTTAATAGGTTTTTTTAATTAACAATTTTGACGGCTTATGGGCCAAACTAAACTCAGAGAAAGTGAAACACAATCAAAAGATGACTTGGGCCTTATTTTGCTTACAGAACGTCGGCCCATATTAGTCCTTTTGGTTTTTACACCAACACTTTTAACCAATAAGAGTAGAGCACGAGTCTTGTTTCGAGAACAGTACGAATTACGTGGACCAATAATATCACTGGAAGTGATAGGATCTTACACTACTCTCTCGTCCACGAGTTCTGATATTAAACCCAGCTTGTTAAACCTTTTGATTGCGTCGCCACGTGTCGATATCACAATCACTTGTCTTTTAACTCTCTCGAAACAAAATAAAAAAATTAATAATAATAATTAGGAAGCTTTCATCGTCTCTTCTGCTGAACATCTCGAGAAAACCCTACAAAGTTTTTTTCGATCTAACTTCGATGAATCGATACGTTTGCTAGGAATCTGTCATATTCTTCCTCTGGTTGATTATTTGATCGGTGAAGCTTTTGTTGGTGTTGATAGTGGAAGCATCTCTGTACAGGTGAGACTCTAGGGTTTTGAACTTTTGATTAGTTGAATTTGAATTTGAATTTGTGGTTGTTATGCTCAATGATTGGACGGCAAGCAGCAGTTGATGATGATTTCTCAGATTTGGATTTTGCATTTAGTGATTAGTTCTCATTTAACCATTTGTTAGGGGTGAAATGATAAGCAGAAGATGGTAGAATCGATCTGGTTTCGTAAGCAAGTGAGAATTTTTTGAGATTGGAGTTTTTGTGCTGTACAATTTGAGTCTTAGGGGTTTGGAGTGAGTCTGGATTAAAAAAAAGATGAAGTGTTTCTATATGATGAGTTTGATATCTTTGTTATTGGAAACTTCTTTAGCTGTTAATGTCTTATGTTTATTATCCAGAACCCGAACCAGGACTAGTTGTGGGAGTTACATGTTTTGCAAGAGAGATGAGATATGGGGATAGTGTGCAATTGTTTTTGTGGTGGTTAAAGAGTCTTGAAGTTGGGAGGAATGTCATCATATGGTGTTGTGATATTGACAAAGGTCAGTTTTTATTTCATGAGGAGAGTCAGACATGTGCGTAGGAGAGTAGGATACTGATTTTCTCTTTGTTATATGATATGTCGATCATTTAAATGCAAGCCCCTGAGTTTGGAGTAGCGCTTTGATATGGATAATAAGGTCCAACTATCATAGCATATTCTTTTTTCTTTTTGTGTACTTAGCATAGGAACTCTGGAGTCTCTACTCAAGGCTTCATTTTGACTTGCTGACACAGATTTCTAATTGGTAGCTGATGATTTTTTCAGCTTGGGAACGATGATGGTATAGTGCCAGACTCGGCGTATGAGGATTGAGGCCAGTTTTCAGTTCTAGTTAGTAGCAGGAACCAAGACATGAAGATATGGGTAGCGGAACAAACCACTTAAAGAGTAGTACTTTTATCAAGAGGGAGGGCGATATGTTAGGAACAAAACCCTGGCCTGAGAAAAATTGTGGTGGCTCTCCGATTTCTCGTGATGCGGGATCAGGCAAAGATGTACAGGATATTACATTAGAGGATACAAAGATCTCAGATCATGGTATTAATGGTGGGAATGTCAATTTGGTAGAAAATTTCTGCTCTGCGGATCCCATGTTGTGTGACAGTCCCACTGCTACAAACGATGGTGTATATAATATTTATTCCCTCAACAACACTGCTGATGCTGAAAGTAATCTCAGTTTTATGAATAACGGAGATAACGAAAGCAATGATCTCTTCTATGGGTGGAGTGACATAGGATATTTTGAGGATGTGGACAATATGCTTAGGTAACATTTTAATATTCTCTTTGAGAAAAACTCTGAACACATTGGGGTCTTATCCCTTATAGGAAAACATTGTAGCACTGTACTGAGCTTACACTTGTTTTTTTTGGATGCCTTAGGAGCTGTGATTCAACTTTCGGCTTGGACAGTACTAATAATGAAGACGAATTGTGCTGGTTCTCTTCTGCTGAGCCAAATGAGGATACAGAAGCCGCGATGACAGATGATATAAAACCAGATTCGACGTTGGGAAATCAAAGAACCCCTATGTTGCAGGTTGAAGACTTTCTGAACAACAGTGAGTCCAACTATGCTGTTGAAGATGAAAATGGGTTTACCGTTATGGCTGGTTCAGCTCAAGGAAACTCTTCAGAAAATTTATATGATACAAGTTTGCTGGAGAAAGATATATTGATGCTGGATGAAGAGGTTAGTCAATTTTTTTTATCATATACATGTTATGGCCTTCTCGGCACATGCCACAACTAATTGAATAGGATATAGCCTTTAATGATTACGTTGGCTAGTTACGGCATTTTCTCCTCACTATTTTATTATTTTCCTTCAATGGTGGTTTATGGTTTCTTTTAGGGGTAGTGGATGTTCTATTAGATAAATATTTCGAATGCTGAACTCTTGATACTCTTCCAGTAATTCATATTTGTGCACTTGTCTTTGTTGTACAGGTTAATCTTGAAGAGAAGCAGCTTGATCATCTTCATCATCCCGATTGGAAAAATGATGGTTATTCCGAGAACAGTTTTATTTTACAACACAGTGGAACTTCCAGTGAAAGAGTGGCACCAAATCAGTATTGCCCTCCCTCCACATTCCAGCAACCAGGTGTTCCATACTCACATTTCAATCGTGAGCAGCCTTCAGAACAAATATCAGCATGTGAAAGTAATCCCGTTATCAAAGCTGAGAACAAACCAAATCCTTCGTCTGCTTCATATGAGTCACACACATCAAATCAGGCACAATCTGTCGACAGTTTACAAAGTCCACCTGTTGATGATAGGTGTAGGAAGGGCTTTGAAAAGAGAGTTAACTTGCCCCCCGGGCAAGATTTGCCTCCTTCTTTTGCTTCGGCTACCAGGATGACTAGTAAGACAAACCCCATTGTGTTTCCTGATGCTGATCCTATCCTAAAGACCGGGCTTGAGAATGACCACAGAAAAGCTGCAGCCAAAATGGAAACGTCAAACATGCAGGAGACGTCTTGTGTTAGCTCTGTAGTGGATGACATTTCACTTGAAGCAACAAGTTTTCGCCAGCTTCAACAAGTTGTAGAACAGGTACAACTTGCTAATAGATAATAATAATTTCCTGCGAGCTCTGAAGGTGATCGGTAAAAGTTTGCTCTTCCTTTGTAACTGATATCAGCTTAAGCGTGCATTTGAATACTTTGTTGATGTGCGTTTGCTTGCTCCAGTTGGATGTTAGGACAAAGCTTTGCATAAGAAACAGCTTATACAGATTGGCGAAAAGCGCGGAGCAGAGACATAATTGTATGAATCCAAATGGTGGAAACATACAGGTGAAAGGTACAGGCTCCCATCTCGGGACTGGTGAAACAGACAAGTAAGCATCAGCTGCATATTCTTCAATATAGTTCTTGTAGATTCTAGATTCTGTCTTTGATATCTGTGTTTGTTCTCATCCAGGTACGTTGGATTCATGGATATAGAAACTGATACAAACCCGATAGACCGATCCATAGCTCATTTGCTCTTTCACAGACCCTCAGACTCATCTCTTTCATCAGATCACGACGTTCTCTCCTATAAATCTCATCCAATGGTAACTTAAACAAACCCATACTTCTCAGACTTGCAAACTGTGTCACATAGAGCTTTATTTTAGTCATCATAATCTCCACAGATTCCTCAGCCTATTAGTAGCCCTAGCCTGAGGATAGAGAAACAAGAGGAAACTCGAGAACTTAGAACCGAAGCAGAAGTTGTACCAAGTGACGACGAATAATGATGCCGAAGCATATTCGAGATATGGTTGTTAATACTAATCTTGATTTTGGCTCATCGAAATTACTCAGGTTAGGAACCAAAATGCCTGACAGTTTCTTTCATTAGGATCATGGATTTTGTAACGCAGTTGGGTATAGTTTTCTGGTTTAGATCCCGGTTTGAATTCGATTTTACACTTGGCTGCTCAAACCAGGTCTTGAGACATGTTCTTTGCCTTCGTAATATGTTTAAGTTGTTGAGTAGAAGAAGTAGAGAGACTCATTCTGTAGATAAAGATGTTGGTTTCTTTGTAATGCCATAACTATTCTGCTGTGTATATCTCTTAACATCAGTTACTAAGAAAGTAGTTACTTTGTGTTCTGTAACGATACACATTGCAGAAGCTGGATTTGGATGGAAACAAAGTTCTGAAACATACTAATCGAAATGTTGCCTAAGTTGCATCTCGGTTTCACTTTTCCAAGAAGCGTGAGAGGATTGTCCTCTCATTCTTTTGCTCTTCTCTTTGTCTTTGATCGTAGAACCTTTCTTCTTTCCGTCCAAATCCGGTAATGGCCGGTCACCACAAACAGGACATACCATTCCTTTGGTGCTTGTATATGTTTTTGGTACTCCACATTGCAGACACATCCTAAACTCATAAAAAGAAAACACTAGTCAAGCTTTCAATACGAAAAGGATGATGTAATCATACCTTAAGAGATCTGCAGCTTCTTCTGCATTAGGATTGGTTGCAGTAGATATCCGCTTGTGACCACTCTCTGAAGATGGTGGTGCATCAATGTCGTTTCTTACTCTCTCATGGATCCCCAATAGTTGAGGCTTTCCTTCCATGACAACACCTACAAACCCAGCAGAAACAGTCAGTCCTTAGATTCTGAGAGTGAACAATAGTTGAAAACTAAACTAGATAGAGACAACAACAACACCAGTTCCTGGTTTGGTATTAAGGTGCCTAAACAAGCAAAGCTTATGATCATGCGAACCCAAACATAAGGATGTGAAGGGCAATCTAACAGCATCAAAAGATGAACTTAAAACAAGTAGTGGGTGGGTGGGTACCTTTAGGTTTAGCTTTCTTCTTTTTGCGGGTAAGACGCTTAGCATGCTCAGCATCTCTAGCTGTAGCTTCTTCATCAGCTTCTGTACGGTTGTTTAGAAACTCCGGCGGCCCTGATATCTGCACATTATCATCTACTATAAGTCTTCTCTAATAACATAATGTTGGAGGAGAGTTGCACTCCCCTTTCAAGGTCTAACCGAATATTGACTTATGGTCCAATCTTTAAAAGAAGGCATTTCGGCCCAGCCGAATTAGGTCAGGACCGGATTGCATCCTAAAGCACTGAGTATAACGACGAGAGAAGAGAAAGGCATCTGAAATCACGCAGACAACCTTCAAGCGACTAAAACTAAGATTTAGACTTTTCGATGATATTCCGATCACGAGTTCCTTTTTGTTTTTTACCGTTTTCAAGTTACTTGTAAACTCATTTGAAAAGCTATAAAACGTCTTCTTAAAAACCTGCTAAGTACATATTTCACTCTGATAATCGTTTAGCCGAAATCTCGATTAAACACACAACCATTTCACAGACTTCCAAGGCCAACGAACCCTAACAAACAACTCTAAATCTCACTCACATAAAGCTACAGTTCCAATCAATCTCAATCACTTTCACTGCAATAAATCTACTCAACGATTTATAGAAACTATAAGAATGATGACCTGAGAGAAAACGTCGTTAGCTGAAGGAAGACCCGAGTCTTTAGATGCAGAGAAATCGAACACAGAAGAAGCAGAAGATCCGTATCTCTGAACGTCATGATTCTCATTTTCTTCGTCTGAGTTCTCGTAATCCCTCTCCTCTGCATCTTCTTCTTCTTCAGAAGAGTAACCTTGAAGCAGCGTCAAGCTCATGCTTTGAGATTGGTCGGAAAGAACGAGTGTTTCATGTCTTTGTTAAATTGCACTTAAATCCTCGGTTTAATAACCGGATTGTCCGGTTTAGTTAGGATAATGTAACACTAAATGGGCCTTTAAAAGGCTATTAAAGTTACATAAGCTTGCAGATCTGGCCCATTAATTTTATATATAAACTTCATCACTTAGCTTAAACAGTTTAGGTTTCATCACTCGCCGCCTCCTCCTCCTCCGTCTACAGGTTCTTGCTTCTATTTCGATCTTGTATCTTTCTTATTGTTTCGTGTTCCGACCAACGTTCGTGATGTTTTTGGATCAATCTCACTAGTTGAAGGTTTTTGTTTCCCCTTAGTGAAATCACAATAGAGCAAGAACACTATAGTTAGTTAGTGATTATTTGTTGTGTTGTGTAGTGAATCATTAATCATAATTGTTAATTTAATATCTATTTAGTTTAGTTAATCATTAAAGAGAACCTGTTTAACACATCTGCTTCATTCATAGCTTTGATTTGATCTTGTGGTTGATATGGGAATCTTAATAAGTTTGTGTGATTAGCAGAATGGATTCTCAGATCAAACACGCCGTGGTGGTGAAGGTTATGGGGAGAACAGGTTCTCGTGGTCAGGTGACTCAGGTTAGAGTCAAGTTCACTGATTCAGACCGTTTCATTATGAGGAATGTGAAAGGACCCGTGAGAGAAGGAGACATACTCACTCTTCTCGAGTCTGAGAGAGAAGCAAGAAGACTTCGTTGATGTTTTTACCAATATTTATGTTTTTTTTTTGTTGAAATAGAAAGGTTTATAACCTTGTGAGAAAGTGAAACAAATTTTCATTAAATAAAATTAAGTTGAGACCTCTCTGTTTTGATTAAATTTAACTATCTTTCTTACGCTCTCTATTCATAATCAGCTTGATATAAGTAAGTGTTTGCTAAAATTTACAAATTTTTAACGTACATGAAAATGTTCCACTATCAATATTGCTTTGATTTTAATTTAAATCGTTTTTAATTATAAGTTCTAAGGTGATGTTCGTTTGGTTTAGCCAGCTACAATAATTTGATGCATTTGGATGCAGGATTTGGAACTTATCCAAGAAAAATTCAGAAAATTTCATATGACTATATGAGCTTAGAGTGAGAAATTGCAGCAAAGTCATCCAAAATGCATAAGTGTAAAATAATTTATCTACAAATTCAATCATTACAAAATAAGAGACATCAGTTTTCTCTTATCGAAATCTATTTAACCATGGATTCGACGACATCTACTCACCTTTCAATCGATTGTACACGAAGAAGCTTACTTTCAGACGAAGAAAGGAGAAACCATCAAAATGTAAACTAATTGTTCTTTAAAGGTTTTATTGTTATATCATATGATATATTAGAACTTTTTTAATCAATGATTTCTCGACTAAATTTAAAGATTTGTCTCTTTAAAAAATGAAAGATACACAAGAATGATAAGTATATGCATGGAATAACAAAAACTAATATAAGCCTACTTTAAAAAAAACAAGTATACTATATATAAATTATATGCAAAATATAAGCAAAATATAACAAAAAATAATTAAAATTATCAAGTTCTCTTTTGATGTCCTCTTGAAACGGGGGAGGTTTTCTATGCAAATGTATCCAACAATGTTTATACATATCATTTTAAATGTAACAAACAATGAGGATCTTTCTGAGCCCCAAGTATATGTAAAAAGATCTAGTGACTAAATTTCATAACCAAATTGGGGTTGTTATGTGTTCATATTTGCCATATGTCAGCAAGTTTAAGAGAACCAAAGGTAACATTACTTTTTTTATTACTTTTTTTGTGAAACCTTACTTTGAATTTTTACTATGGAGATGTTGTACAGGAGGTTGATCAAGTTTAACCATGGGGATCCACAAAACAGAGTAAAATGGTTGGATCCTCACATATGGATTACATACTTGTCAAAAAAACCTCAACATGAGCTATGTTGTGGGTTTTGGGGAGAAATATCTGAAGCATGTGCATCACCTAGGAGATTTGATTCCAAAGAATAAGAAAGATAGTTGCAAAGGAGTATGAAGATGGAAATTATCATGTTATGTTTTGATGTCTTCTTAAGATTGAGGGTGTATTCTTTTTATGCAAATGTGTCCAAAATGGTCGATATATCTATTATTATTAACATATTAATGCGATTCAAAAATATTGAAACCAACATAACAAGATAAAATTCTCAAAGGTAAAAGATCAAACAAAAATATATGAAAAAATATATAAAACTATAAATCTAATAGCTAATGAACCTTGAATAAACGAGAATCAGTCTCAATAAACGAGAATCAGTCTCAATCTCAATCTCAAAAAAAGCAAAGAAACCAAAATAACTGAGACAAATACCTATTAAGGGTTTGTATATTATCATGTGAATAAATAACTTTACAATTTCTTGATTTGTATTCATAGCATGCTCAAAAACTTTTTTCTTTTCTTTTTAGGAATACACACTTATTCTAAAAAAATACATTTTCCTAATTCTAAAAAGTGTATCATAGTAGTGAATACTGGCATTTTTACTGGTGCACAAATATTTAAGACATTTTCATTCTTTGTT
The DNA here is from genome assembly GCA_905132885.1 of Moricandia moricandioides. Taxonomy (NCBI): domain Eukaryota; kingdom Viridiplantae; phylum Streptophyta; class Magnoliopsida; order Brassicales; family Brassicaceae; genus Moricandia; species Moricandia moricandioides. The sequence continues at coordinate 64,026 of CAJHQQ010000651.1, read as the reverse complement.
AAAACTGTTTATTCTTTTACTATTATTCTCTTTTGTTTGAATATATTCCATTTCATATGTTACTCCTAAGATTTTAAAATTTTGTAAGTCATTTCATTTTGTTCGTATAAATTAACATTCACAAGTTTTCTCGCATCGTTCGACATTGGATCTTTTTCGTATTCTGGACATGTTCGTAGAAGCTTTGCTGCTTAATGATCTATGGCACTAGCTTAAGATTTTGTTACCCTTAGTGAAACTACAATTGAGGAAGAATAGTTAGTGATTCTTTGTTGAAACTCCCATGTGTTGTGTAGTAATCTTCTGGTTGATATGAGAATCTTTATTCAACTTTTGCGTGATTTGTAGAATGGATGCTCAGATAGTAATAAATTTCTTTCTTTTTTAAATTATATGATATTTTAATCAAATACGCAATTGTTAAGGAAATCATTTTTACTTTAAAATATTATTAAACACACACATTAAAATTTATTCAGCTACTACAAAATAAATTATAAAATATTATTAGTTACAAAAAATTTGATAAAATCAATAGTTATCTAAATATTTTGTCTTCACCCTGCAAATCATTTCAGGAGAGAGCATTCTTCCTAATGGCCAATTTTGTTGGATGCACCCTAAGGATATAGATTACCAAAGGCGTGTAGATTTATGTTTCAGTGAAAAGAAAAATATGTTTCAGTATATATTTGCATTTTGCAATATAGATGGCAGCTGCTCTAGTTTTGGCATCCCTAGTATTCAAGGGCAACATGGTATACTCACAAAAGCTTATTCATGGTGTCAAGACCATGTATAGTTTTGTTGAGTCTATGAGTATAAAAATTCTAAATTGAGGTGATGATCGTTTGCATTAGTTTTTATTTTTATTTTAAATTTTATTCTTATTAAATTTTAGTTTTTTTAAAAAATATATAAAATTATATATTTTTAACTTCATAAAAGTTATAATATTTAATTTTAAAATAAATTTCACATCACTTAGTTACAGTCATATATCCACATAATTATTTTTTGTCATATCATACTTCCACGCCATTATATTTGTTGTGAAATAAAATTTGATATGTTAGAAATTTTATTTTAAAGATTAGCGATAATAGTGAAAAAAAATTAAGATTTGAAATATGGTAAAAATCAGTGTGAATGTTTAAAATGTGATTTTCACGTCTTAAATAATTTAGTATTTGCTAATACAATGTTTGAATCTATCAATCAAATCTTTATTTTATAAACATGAGGATGTTCAACTATCAAATTCACCTTGACGTTCTAGCAAATAAATTTAATAGTTCTTACTTCTTGGTAATCGTGTGCTAGATGAGATTTGGCTAGAAAGGGTTAGAGCATTCGCATTGGTGCAATTTTTATGAAAGTTTCTGAAGATAAAATTAATTAAATATGCAATATAAAAAAAAGTTTGAAGAATTTATCATATACGTATCCTTATGAAGGGACTTTAAAAATACTCTAAACCAACATATAATTTTAACATTGAACAAGTTATATTTGTTACAATTAAATTTAATTATATAAGTAAACAATTTTAAGAAATTAGTATAATAATCATAAAAAATTGAAAGATTGTCCACTAATGATACTCTTAACTTCAATTTTGTTGAAAGTTATTTCAATGAAAAATACAACTTCCCGAATGTCTTTAGACATTACACTAATTAGCTGGAACGTGACATAATACAATTCGAAGTATGAATCCCCTGGAAAATTGAACCATGTTCAAATATTATATATATATATATATATATATATATATGTGTGTGTGTGTGTGTGTGTGTTTCTTTGTTGATTTAATATTAGTTAGAACAATTTAAAACAAAATTTAAACTAAGTAGACTAAAAATTTCTGTTGGATCTGTTTTTGATGATCTTGGGGTATAACACTCTGTTATGCCAACAAATTTTGATTTTTCCCACTCTATCTCCCTCCTCTATATCTAAATCTCTAATATTTCTCTTTTTTTAAAGAAAAAAAACAAGTAATTTCAGTAATTTAATTTTTTTGCTTATATGCAAAACTTTTAACAAAAGAAGTATATACAATATCTAACAAAAGAGTACATATGTATATTTGTTTTTGTAAAAAAGAACTTTTTATCTTAGAGTTTTGTTAGATATTGTATATACTTCTTTTGTTAAAAGTTTTGCATATAAGCAAAAACAAATACTGAAATTACTTATTTTTAGAAAAAAAAAAGAGAGAAACATATTAGAGATTTAGATATAAAGAAGGGAGATAGAGTGGGCAAATCAAATTTAACAAACATTTAAAAATTATCATGTTATCTATTGATGTCCTCCTAAAATTGAGGATTCATGCTCTTTTCTATGCAAATGTGTCCAAAATGTTTGTATATCTACTATATCTTAACTATTAAATATGATTTTAATATATAAAAACCAATGAATCTAAAACATTATAATTGAAACATGTAGTTGTTATAATATTTATTTTTTCTTTTAACATTACTTTACTGTATTAGGATATATCATATTCTATAATTATAAGAAAAAGATGTTAGTCAAAATGATGTAATGACAATGGAGCTTTACCTTGCTGGCTTGGTGTAGTTTGTGTTTAGGTTGGAATATGACACAAAAAAAAGATGTAATGACAATGGAGCTAGAAGAGGAAGTAGTAGACTTCTTCTCCGTGTAAAATGGAGAAAAGTATGGTAGTATACTTAATACTAATCCCTCAATAATCATGAAAACTTTGACTTCATTTTATTGAGATAATTGATAAATGAGTTGAGCCCAGCTATCACTTATAAAAAAATTTACTTCATGAGTTGAGTTAAAACAGAGTTAAATAGAGTCTATGTGAATGTGAGTATCTCAAGCAAATGGTTTTGCACATACTATATATATACATAATGTAAAGCAAAAAGCAAATGCATTTTAGTTTTAACCGGAAGATACTTCCAAAACTGTCCGACTCATAATAATTTTGCTCAAAAAGTCAGCTGCTCAAAACATTATCACATGTATTGGTAAAACTTTATGACCACGGATTATCTGGGAAAGATATACAAGTTGCCTTATATATTTACACATTGAAGGTTGCATGTACATTTTAGATGATAATCGTAATGAGTTTAATTAATATGTTAATACAAACGTAAAACAATCATAGTTTGAAAGAATCATGGTCACGATCTCGATCTTTGTTTCTTGATTTGGTTATAAGGTCAGTATATTATATATTCTAACTTTTCATCTTCCTAAAAATAATTCTTTCTCAATTTTTAAAACTAAAATCTAACATCAACGTGAAGAACAAATATTAATAGCTAGCAAAAACATACATAACCTATATTTCGAAAATCTACAACTTCTACAATACATAACCAATGAATGCACAAAGGTCCTACATAATAAGTTATTATGTCTTTTAACGAAAGGTCTTACATAACTTAAGTTGTTATATCTTCTGTTTTTTTTTGAATGAATTTTAAATTCATTCACATAAAAAAAACTTTTTTACAAACAATACTTCTATTGTTTGAGAAAAAATTAGAAAAAAAACAGAGAACTATTCTGATAAGACTATTTCGAAAATTTAAAGTAAGAGCATCATTAACCAGGGGTGCTTAGCAAAGGTGCTTGCACTGTTTGCGGGGTCTACTCACAGTGGACCCCGTAAACAGTGCAAGCACTAGTTCTAAAAGTGCTTAAATAAGCATTTCTTTTCTGTTGGTTCTTGCACTGTTCACGGGTCCCATTGACACGTGGCGTCCCGTGATTGGTCTGTTTTTAATTTTTTTTTTTTTAAAAAACAAGAAAAAAAAAAGAAAAAACCAAAAATAAACACCTCAAATGGGGTGCTAGGGTTAAAGATGGCCTCAGGTGTCAAAGGAGAGCAAACCAAATTGTTATGTCGTTTTACCAAGAGATCTTACGTTATTTCTTTTTTCTATGAAAATTAAAAAAAAACTATAACCCTTTAGATATTTTCGTATTGGACTCCACTTGGCAGACTAGTCCACTTTGCCAAGAAATATGGTGTTCCAGTCTTTTATTTAAATCTGCCTTCCAGGAATGGATTTATACTTATAATTCAAACAACTTGCTCTCTCATCTATTACTACGCCTGCGAATTTCTATCTGAGATCCGGATTTGATCTAAGATCCCTCTAAAAATATGGATATCTAGAGAGTCTAGATTCGAATCCAAATAGTAAAATAGTAGATATTTCAAAACCGAATTCGAATCCGGATATTTTGAATTTTAGTCCAAATATCTGGATCCGTAATTTTTATTGATAATTATTTTAAAATAGTAATATATATAACTAATTTTATTTATTATATTTTCATTTATATCTATATATAAATTTTATATGAATTTTGTAATAGTATACATATAAATAATTAAAACATTATATATTTTTTTATTTTTAAACTATTGCTAATATTTTATAAATTTTAATATTATTTTTATGTATTTTTAGGATCTAAATCCGGATCCGGATATCCACCGGATATTATAGTCGTTGAAAAAATATCCCAAAACCCCAGATCTGAATAAAAATAGTAAAAACATATATCTGTTAAATAAAATTCAATTTCAGATGTTTTAAAATATCTGGATACCCGATCCATCCCATGTCTATCTCTTACTACATATTTATTTTCTAAAACATGAGTAGATCGATCACTACATATTAAATCAAGTTTATGATCAAGAAGAACAAATCCAAAACCGAATGCTATTAATTAGTTAACGAGCCGACAAGCTCAAACTGCACTGACTATAACAACACGCGCTTTCGGAGACTGAGTCTCTCAGAACAACGTCGTTCATTTAATCCCCATTCCCCACACACTATAGCCGGCGTAGTTGACTCACACGTCTTTCTCTAACTTATCAAATACCCTCTATAAATAGTATTCTAATACGAACTAACTCAACTCACTACAACTAATAAAAACACACTTAGATCTTCTAAAACCCTAAAGTATAAAATATACAATATGGGTTTTGTTAGATCATTATGCTTATTCATTACCTTCCTTAGCTATCTAGCCATCTCAGTCCATGGACAAGCCACCGCGAGGCCCGGTCCTGGTTCTGGCACGAGGGTCGGGTTTTACTCGACCACTTGTCCTACCGCCGAAACCATTGTCCGAAACGCCGTGACAGCTGGATTCAACTCTAACCCGAGAATCGCACCCGGGATACTAAGAATGCATTTCCACGACTGCTTCGTCCTAGGCTGCGACGGTTCCATCCTTATCTCGGGAGCTAACACCGAGCAAAGAGCCCGTCCGAACGTCAACCTCCGTGGATTTGACGTCATAGACAACGCTAAAACACAGCTCGAAGCTGCATGCCCTGGAGTCGTCTCTTGTGCTGATATTTTAGCTTTAGCCGCTCGTGACTCCGTCGTCCTCGTAAGTCTTTAATCAGTTTAATTAGTAACGTCGCATGCATTTATTTATTTTTTATTTGTAACGTTTTTACGTACGTGCATGGATTAATTTGCATGTAGACAAGAGGAGTTAGTTGGCAAGTACCAACCGGACGTAGAGATGGTCGAGTTTCTGTGGATTCGAACGCTAACAATCTACCTGGTGCCAATGACACCGTCGCCGTTCAACGACGGAAGTTCTCCGATGTCGGACTCAGTACACGCGAACTCGTCGTCCTCGTTGGTTAGTAGTTTACATTTACACAATACAAGACCTATATATTACCATTAATTCGATTATTTGACGTTTTTAGAAACTCGTTCATGTGTTCGTTGAACACTTCAAACTACTTTTTATTTGAAAGGTGACAAATTAAACTTCTAATTTTGGATGTACAAATTTCTCAGAAAATATAGATAATGAAACCTTATTTGTTTTTCTTGAACCACAATGAAACCTTATTTGTATTTTTTTTTTAAAAAAACCTTATTTGGAATATATAGGAAATTTCAGTTGCGATTTTTTTTTTGGTATCATCTGCGAATTTTATTAACAGCATGTATTAAATCAGTTACATAATGTTATTATCAGGAGGACACACGATCGGACAAGCAGGTTGCGGTGCATTAAGGAACAGGCTATTCAACAACACTACAGCTCCAGCGGATCCAACCATTGACCCGACATTTTTGGCGCAGCTTCAGACACAATGTCCCCAAAACGTTGATGCATCAGTACGTGTTGATCTCGACACCGGAAGTGGAACCACTTTTGACACCTCATACTACAACAACCTAAGCCGTGGCCGTGGAGTCCTCCAATCCGACCATGTCCTCTGGACTGATCCAGCAACTAGACCCATTGTGCAACAGTTGATGAGTCCAAGAAGCACCTTCAACGCTGAGTTTGCTAGGGCTATGGTCAGGATGAGTAATATTGGTGTGCGTACGGGTGCTAATGGTGAAATTCGTAGGGTTTGCTCCGCGATTAATTAATTTACCGATTAAACTCAGTGGTTGGTTATGATAAAATTTCATAGCTGGATAAGTACTTGTAATCGAGTGTGGCTTTAGAGCAGATACTTTCATAGTATCTCAACAATTAAAATAAAGGAAAAATGCAAAAAAAGTAAGAGAGATTGAAGCAAGAGATTCTTAATTAAGCAACTATGAGATGCTCTATAGATACCATAATGTCATGTGGTTATATGTAACTGGCTCAGAAATTTTACTAATGTTGAATTTAAATTGAGTAATTACGTTTTGTTAAAGTGTTAATATTTTTCTTAAGATACTCATTTAAAGAAATTAAGCGATGTGGGTGCTCTATAGAAAACGACATAATTAAACCCTAAAATGGGTTGATGGAAAAGTGCACTAGAAGGTGTCCGCATTCGATTTCTTTTGGTTTTACTTGGTAATTTAAATGTCTATTAGAGAAAAAAGATAATAGAATGAATTTGATTCTATTTTGTCTTCTTATACTTTATAATTTATGTTAACAATGAGAGTAGACTTCCAATGGTAATGTTCATGTACAATAGCTAATACAGTATATGCTCTAAAGCTGAGACTAGATCCAAACTAAACAATAAATCTAAACAGTATATCGAAGGTATAGTAACATTCGATGTATATATTTCAGAATGATGCGTTCTTATCTTTGTAATCTCATATAGTATATTTTAAGAATAAGTTTGATGTCCCTTATTGTGTTACTATCCAAACTTAATTATGCATAGTAAATGTTGTTGGAAAAATAGAAATAATCAACTATCATTATATTTGGTCAAATATTGTAGTCTCTTATACAAATTTACAAAAACATATTGTTAGTCAAATTTCCACGTTCTCTATCAATTTAAAACTCCAATTATTTGTTGAATTTTCAAAAAAAATAATGAGGCTTTAGTACTCCACATCGATGTATACGCATAACTACTTCTGCAGTTGTGCTTTGATGCAATTTATTGCACGGCCTTTAGAAACTTAATTAGTTGCATAAAATATCATTACATTCGTGGTGGTGCACATAAATATATATACATAGTCAGAAAATAAACTCGTGTAGAATATCAAATGATTCGTTAAACTCAGTCAAGGAGTATATATATGTTTGATAAAAAAATAAAGAACTTTTTTTTTGCTGACAAAAGAAGTTTAACTTGGTGACAAAAGAATATAATAGGCAGTATAAAAGTTATCTCCGTCTTTGTCACTGACATTTTTTTTTTTCTCATGCAGACGTTTTAATAATAGTCAATATAAGAGCATCAATAATGGGGGTGCTTAAGCAGTGGGGCTCACTAGCACTCTCTAAAACATGTGCTTAAAAATCCCAAATAAGCACCCATTTTCTTCACGGGTCCCATTGACACGTGACGATCCATGATTAGTCTACTTTTAATTTTTTTTTTTATTAAAAGTCAAAAAAAAACAAGCACCCTAAATGTAGTGCTTGGGTTGCTGATGGTCTAAGCTTATCTTCATCTTTGTCACTGACATTTTTTCTCATGCAAATGTTTTAATAAACATTAGTAGTCCTGTTTAGGCTATTACAATTAAATAAGCTTTGAGCATGCGTATTAAGTTTGACCATATATATTAAGGGTGAATGTATTAGGGTATCTTTATCCCAAGTTTCTTAATGGGGTTCTTGCACTGTTGCGGGCCCCACTGACATGTGGGGCCCGTGAACAGTGTAAGAACCGTTTCTTAAAACTCCTAAATAAGAACCGTTTTTAGAGGGTTTCTTACACTGTTCACGGGCCCCACTGACACGTGACGATCCGTAATTGATTCGTTTTTATTTTTTATTTTTTTATTTTTTTCAGTTAGAAAAAATGAAAAATGAAAAAAAAAAAAAAAAAAAAAACAGGAACCCCATTTGGGGTTCCTGGGTTAATGATGGCCTTAGCTGTACTGATTTAGACCGAGCAAGCAATTCGTTTCACACTTCTAATCATTTATTTGGACTGATGACTTCTTCTCTATATTAAATCAGAAACTGAGCTGGACAAGAACGGAATTATTAGATAATTTAGATTTTCAAGTCTGCTGAGGTATATATATATATATATATATATATATATATATATATACTATATAACAACTGAAATTAATTAACTATACATGTATGAGTTCTATACGTAACAGTGATTTTGTATATGAATTCTATACATCATCAATATAAATTTAGGACATGCTTAAAGAAACGGTAAGATGGCGTGGTTCACGCTTGTGTCAATATTTTGGTTCGAAACTAAAGGGGTCTCATTGGATTAAAGATTTGAGATTATTTTTTTTTCAAATTCGTATCTATCATTTAAATTTCATATTAAATTTAAATTTAAATTTATTGAATTAGTCATTTGTATAAATTCTTTCAAATTCTAACTTATTGAAAAATATGATTTTGTTAATAAAATCCATCAAATGAGATTTGATTGGGGTTATGGTGCAAAAATAACAAATTGAAATATTACATCTTATGATGGTATTTTTTTTTAAATAAAAAGATCTCCTTCACATGTTTAAAAAGAAAATCAAACTATTTGAAATGAAATAAAAATAAAAATTATTTGTAAAAATTAATTTTAAAAACTTTATATATTTTATATGTTTCATAAAAATGATAATAATATCAAATTCTAGTAACTAAAAATAAAATTATTATTTAAATTTTAAATATTTTCTTTTAAAAAATCTTAAATTTCTCAAAAACCCATAAAACTTTTAATAAATCTTTATAAAATTTACTCAAATTTCAGATTTTTTAGATTTACTCAAATTTTGAATTCTCTCAAATCCTTATTCAAAAGTCTTCTTAAGTCATATTATCTTCAACGCCTACATGGAAATTAATCTTTGCTTTTAGTCCATTTGAATAATCAGAAAAAATCTATTCATAGGTTATATTTTTTTTTTGAGATTAACCTGAATCCGTTCATAAGTGTGTGATACACCAAATTAATTAAAAAAACTCCAAAAACATTTGAGTAGAAGACAACATCCGTGTAAAAGGTCAATTATTTCAGCGATTCCATTTATATTTTATAGTTTCCTATCTTCTGTTCAATTATTTTTGATAGTAATATTAAAAAGAACTACACAATCCAATCGAGTCACTGCCTCTATCGATATTGCATGTCGACTACACCCCTAAAATACATTTGTTCTTGTCATTTGATCACTGGTGTTCAAGTCTTTTTAGCCCCTAGCTAAAATATACTGTACTAATTAAGCTAAAATATAGGAGTCGCCAGATATTATGAAATTCTTGAAAAAAAAGATTTCTAAAAATATCTAAAAACCATGCGTCCATGTCTTTTTCAATCATATTGCTATATATGATCGAGTCCATGAATTTATTCCCTTTTATTTTTGGCAATAGTTTTTTTTTATGAATATAGCCCTTAAGTATCTTAAACCTGAAATTTTATCATAATTCTTGGTAAATATTTTCTAGTTTTGATTAGTCATTCTCTTGATTTGTAACGATCATTTATACTGGCGTTTGGTATATATAGTAAGGCATAATTTATCGATAGAGCCATATGATATAGTATTCTCTTTACCAGTTAAATAGTTACATACCAGAGCAGTTCTACAGTCAAGCTCATGAAGTATTTAGTTTACGGCTTTTTACATTATCACATGATTTCGACCATTATCTTATAAACGTTCATTCTAATAATATATGTACTCGGGAAGCACAACAACCAATTACTAACTTATTTTCAAAAACATTTATGTTTTATTTGGTAATATCGAGTAAAGCAAAAACATAATTCCGTTTCAGTCTGATGTACAAGATCAAGAGACTGACTGAGGTCAAGACGGGTTTGTATGGGAGATTCGTAATCATAGGGTTTTTTTGGTGTGATAATCGTAGGGTAGGTTCTGCTGCTAATTAATAAATAGAAATTTAACCATTATGATCGATGTATACAGAATAAAATATGGAGATAATAAAGTTCATTAGACTTAAAGCTTTCTACAAATAACTAAAAGAACTAACAAATGAGAAATTTGTTTGAAATACATTAAGTAGGATATAAATTTTTAAAAATACATTCAATTAAAAATAGAGATAAAGACCAAAATAGATCTTAAAAAGTTTTTGTCCTAAAAATAATATTCAAAGATAAAAATGACAAAAATATATTTTATTAAATGAAGTAAATATACATTTATATTTTTTGGGTTAATTAATCTAAATTTAGGGTTTAGAGTTATGGAGTAAATTTTTAGATGTGAGTTTTTAGAAGTGAGGTTTAAAACTAACAAAAACTGAAAAAATATTAAAATTTTCAAAATAAAAAAGTTTATTTTGTGACAAAAATTTCAAAAAGATCTATTTGAGAGATTTGTCCTTAAAAATATCATAACGGTTTAAACGTTTAGTGACTATAGTTTATAGTTTAATATCTAAGGGGTGAAATTTAGTTTATAAACTTATATAAATAATTGTTAAACATTTGTAAATGATTTAGCATAGCTAGTTTTGTATTTTTATAATAAATTTAAGGTGTTTATGAAAGTGATTATCATTTAAAAGTAGATACCTAAAAGTGATATCAACTTTGATGTAAAATTAGAATTTTCTCCTTAATAAATTGGGTAAGCATCTTCCATGATCATACGATTTTACGTTTGATTATGTGAGTGTTGCATGTAATAAGTAGAGGGAGAATTTTTTTACAGGGGTCAAAACTGATAATACATGTATTTTACAAGGGTTCGTAATCAAAATTCATCATATGTTTCTATAAGAATACATTCAATTTTTTTTCTTCAAAATTTCACATGGGTCATCTGACCCACATGATAATATGCTAAGTCTGCCACTGGTAATAAGTGTTCAAAATAAAACTAAGCTATATGTAATTTTCTTTGCTTATTTATGTATGGACCTCTAAAGTTAAAAATGGAGAAATTGTTTGAAATATCACAATATTATCCTTTTCAAAAATCTTTTAATATTTAAGTTTATGGTTTATTGATTATTGTTTAAAGTTAAGTATTTAGGGATGGAGTTGGATTTACAAACTTTTATAAATAACTCTTAAATATTTTTAAATGATTTAGGAGGATTAATTTAGTGTTTTCGTCGTAAATTTAGGGTTATTTAAAGGTAAATTTGAAAAGTAATAGTAAGTTTGAGGTAAATTTAGAATTATTTTCAAAAAAAATATATTAGTACAATTTGCTATGAAATACTATAAGTTGGATACCAATTTCAGAAAAGCACTTATTCAAAAAAAAATTAACACTAAAATTTATGGTTTAGTGATTATTATTTAGGGTTTAGTATTTAGAGGATGAAGTTGTCATATGAATAAGTTTCAACATATCTATAAATGGTTTATGAGAGTTTTTAGTCTTTTATCATAAACTTAAAATATTTATAAAGCTAACTATCATTTGAAGGTAGATTTAAAAATTACTACATATCAAATTGTTGTTGTAAAATTAGAATTCTTCCATTTGCTATGCAAATATTATTCTGAAATAACGGGCCATACTTACCGTTAACAAAAAAAAACTAACGATTCGTAGTTTACACAAGTATCTATTCTATTAAAACACAAACATGACCTATTGATATATGTGTAGTCCAACAATTATTTTATAATATTATCTATTTAAAAAATAATATATATATATTTTCTAATTGCATTTAAATATATATTTTGTAACTACCACTTTAATTCCATAATTTTATGGATCCACTAACTTATATAATTGATTCTTGACATATTTCATATAATTATCAAAATTAACATAAACTAAATTAATATTAAACACAAATATCATTCCAAAAAATAGAAATATAAAAATTAAGTTTTTTAAAAATAATTTAAAACAAAAAGATAGACTCGCCCTTTGAAAATGGCGGGTCACGATCTAGTATAACTTTAAAGTAAAGGACCATATACTTACGGTTAATATAGGGGTTTTATCACCACAAAGTGATCTTTCCCTTGTAAGTGCTTTATTTTACAAAGTAGAAATCAAAAGTAACTTTTCTTGTAAACAACTTTGTATAGAAAACATTAAAGTAATAAATATGAAAAGGGAGTTAAATATTACTTACAAAGAAAAACTAAAAAATATGTGATAGTCAATAAAAGCTTAAAGATTTGGTTTGAATACACTGTGCAAAAATGAATCTAATGATTGGTGCAAAATGATTAGTGGAATAATAATAGCATTGTGGTGGCTTTGACAATAAATAAAATAAAAGGTGAGTCAATGATCTTACAAATAATAATATAGCTATAATTTTTCATTCTCTTTTATTTTTACAACTAAATATCTATAAAAAGTTGTTAATATTTTCCTACGTTAATCATAATTTCATGGACCTTGATTATAATTAATAAAACTAGATTTTAATCTGCACTTTGATTTTTTCGATGAAAATTTTATATAATCATTTTTTTTATTTAAAGTAAACTTAGGCATAAAATATATAATATGAAGTTCAAACCGAACTCAAACGAAAAATATGATTCGTACATACCAGTCTAAAACGTCAGAAATACCATAATGAGTCTTGTAGGATGATACAAAAGATATACTAATCTGAAGTGTTATTAGCCGAACCCGAATAAAATATAATTGATTAGTTATTCAAATTTAATGTTAATATAAACTGAACTGATTATTTTTTGAAAACAATAGAATAATTATTTAGTTCCTTAATTTTAGCCTAGTGTATATATTTAATCATAATTAAGTTAGATAAAAGTAAAATTAATAGGAAAATTAATTAAATGCAATCGTCCAACATATACTATTTGTAAGTAGATAAAAATAGGACTCTATTTTGATAAGGTGGATTTTAAATAATTATAGTGTCATTATCAATTTAAAATTATTTTAACACAATATCTATTTGGTAAGGATTTTGTTACACTATCTATCTGTCTGAACTTTGGGTGATTTACCTAAAGCGTTCTGTGGAGCTATTTTCAGTTATATTAAAATATAACAGTCAAATAAATGATTCTCATTATACATTTTTGTGTGTAAATACTCATTTGTATACATTTTGTTAATGCTATGAGTCTATGAGTAGCAATATCGTGCGGCCAGTAAATTCTTTTGTTGAAAGGGATCAAGTCTAAACCCATTAAACATCATTTTCTTGCTTTCCCGTTTGATTATCCTTGGACAAAGTATGGACAATAGTATAGTCGGTTTCTTATTCCATTCATAAATTCAATATTATTCGTCCTCAACGTGTCCATGTATTTCACCACTTACAAGTATTATCTTATTTTTTGACATACAAATATTATCTTTAATTGATAAAGGTTAGTTGTATTATTATCCTGAATCTTACTTTATTATAAAGATTTATTATCAATTAGAAGATAATACAAATAATTGGTGAATTTGAAAGCCAGTTTAAAAAAAATACCAAAAAAATTGGAGAATTTGAATGATAGTGTAAACTATATTTTGAAAATATCATATAATGTTTCAACTATTCAAAATGCTATGTGTAAAATTTTCTAATCAAACTATACATATATATACTATTGTAAGAAAATTTGAAGTTCAAATCTAGTTAAAATAACAAGAGGAATCAAACAATCTTGGAATCGAAAGTTTAGTAATAATACATTCAGTACATGCTAATATATATATATAGTTCCGCAGACCGTCTAAATGCGGTTAGTTTAATAAAAAAAACCTGATATTGCGATCCACAATTACATCATTCAAGTTCAACTTATTTCTTACGTTTAAAAAAATAGAAAAACAATCTGATGATATAAGAGCAAATCAAGACCACAACTTTAACCTAAAAATACAAATTAAATATGCATACAAGTTGTAATATAACGGCCAAACACGTTTTTCCATCATCATCAAAAAAAAAAGAATTTCGTCATCAGAAAATATACACATATGCAGCCAGCTGTAAGTATAATATAGTGATAATGTCTCGTAATGACTTTATTTAATGGAAGTGATTAACTAACTAAAGCTAACGTAACCCTATCCTCTTTGTTTTGCACCTTCCTCATGCACAAGCCTTCTCCGATAGTTCAAAGATTCCATGGCGGTGAATACTTTTAAATTTTTATTTCATCACACTCTTAATAGTATTACACTCTTACGTACTAATCCAAAATTATACAAATATTATTTTAAAACTAACATAGTAGATAAAATTATGCATTTTAAAGGGTCAACTATGCTTAGTATATAATTTCATTATCCTTTTAACTATAGAAATGTTTTGAACTTCTGACCAAAAAAGAATTGAAACCAATAATTCCCCACGCAATTGATCGAGCTAATCCATATATTATTTGCATTTGACCCAAATAAAACATCTCTAAACCAACGGGTCTCGGAGATTTTCTCTTTAAGGCAATTCATATAACTTTTTAAGTTGCTTTTAATTAACAAAAATCACATTTTAGGTTAATTGTAAATCCATTAATCAGCTACAAATTTTGCAAATCTCACTAAATGAATCAGAAAAACACTTTCCGAGTTTTGTTTTATTTTCTGCCAACCAGTTTAAAAATATTTTCCGTTTTACTACATATCATCTGATTATAGGTATGATTTGATCAAACTTTGATTCTCTTATCAATCATCTACAGCTTACAACGAAGATAGATTCGCTCACAAGGATGCAAAAGAACAATGAAAAAAATGTATAATACATACATATGTTCAATGGACTGACTCGTCTACATCATAATGCAACTAACTGTTATTTAATGATTAACTATATCAACTTATATAATAATAAAATTTTCATAAATTCCGGCGTCGTGAGCCGAATAGCTCGTTACAGTTCTTATTCTCAAGACTTTTTTTGCCTATATATACAAACCTTTTAACACGAAACTCACTCACGACAAACAATAACAACTTTAACAAAGCTCAAACACTTTCTTGATTAGTATTATAAAAAATACAAAATGGGTCGTGGTTATAATCTACTATTCATTCTAGTAACTTTAGTATTGGTTGCAGCTGTAAATGCACAAGAAAACGGTGGCTCAAGCCGTGGTGCTGGTCAGAGACCACGTGTTGGGTTTTATGGAACTATATGCCCAAACGTAGAGTCCATTGTGACATCGGTTGTTCGAGAACATGTTGAGTCTAACCCGGCTAATGCACCCGGGATTTTGCGTATGCATTTTCACGATTGTTTTGTTCGTGGCTGCGATGGCTCGGTTCTCCTTGCTGGTAACAACACGGAGAGAACCGCCGGTCCAAACCGTTCACTGAGAGGGTTTGAAGCTATTGAGGAGGCTAAGGCTAGGCTTGAGGCTGAGTGTCCTGGAATTGTCTCTTGTGCTGATATCCTCACCCTTGCTGCTCGTGACGCCGTTGTTTTGGTAACACATTTTAAAACTAGTTCTTATATATGGTTTAAATAGTTACATGCACATGTAAATATATAACTATCTAACTATTGGTTTTGGAGTGATTTAAATCTACATGCACTGGTAAAAAGATATATTCGTTAGGCCAAAAGATTAGAGAAAGTCTCTTTAATAGATAAAAAAAGTTTTCGTAAAGAAAAAAGTAATATCGGGTTCATAAATTATATCAAGATGACATTAATGGCTTGTAATTTATACATTCACATAATCAATGCAAACTACATAAATTCTATCACAAGTTTATATTATTTTTAAAATTTACCATTAATTAATGACTATTTTCAAAAATACCATAAATTTATGATAAAAATAGACTAAACTATTTTTAAAAATATTTCTAAAACATATACAAACTCAACACTATCCATTTAACACAAAAACCTAAACAATAATCATTAAATTGTAAACTCAAATATTAATACATTTTTGATTGAGGGTATTTTTGAGAAGTAAAACTTAACTTGTGGTATTTTTAGCAATTTCTCAATTATTATAAAACGGATAATTGCTTCAGTCGTATTTTCTCTCTAAATGTTTTTGCTTTTTACGTGTTTGATTCGCGTTTATACCCAACAATAACTATCTGTGTTTAACGGCAATGGAATTTGAGTGATACAGACCGGTGGACAGAGCTGGCGAGTGCCATTGGGACGTTTAGACGGCCGAATTTCGCAAGCCTCGGACGTGATCTTACCAGGACCAAACGATGCTGTGGACAAGCAGAAGCGAGACTTTGCTGCTAAAACTCTCAACACACTAGACCTCGTAACTCTTGTTGGTATGTTACCTTAACATTTTTAATTTACAGTTACGAATCTGTATAAAACATTTAGTACGTATCAAATATATAAATAAAAGGGTTTGGTTCCTGTTGACTAGGCGGACACACAATAGGAACAGCTGGTTGCGGTTTGGTAAGAGGTAGATTCTTCAACTTCAACGGCACAGGACAACCCGACCCATCAATCGACCCGAGTTTCGTACCATTGGTTCAGGCTCGATGCCCTCAAAACGGTGACGCAACAGCCCGGGTTGACTTAGACGAAGGTAGTGCTGGCAGGTTTGACACATCGTTCCTAAGTAACGTGAGGTCAAGCCGCGTGGTTCTCCAATCTGATCTAGTCTTGTGGAATGACAACGAGACTCGAGCCATCATAGAACAGTTATTAGGCTTACGCCAACCGTCTTTGAGTTTTGGAACAGAGTTCGCGAATTCGATGGTTAAGATGAGTCTTATAGAGGTTAAGACAGGATCAGACGGGGAGATTCGTAGCGTTTGCTCTGCGATCAACTAGGGAGGTGGATGAAAGCACAACATGCATGTGTGGTTTGGTTTTAATTTGTGATTTGGTTGATTAATAATAATTTGTTTGATACAATAAGCTTGTGATTAGCATTTTGTGGTTGATGGTTACGTTATGATTATTCAAGTGAAGGATTGTACTATGCAACATGAATGTAATAATAAAAAAAAAAACATGAATGTAATAAATGAAATTGTCATTTGTTTTTTTTTTCCACTCGAGTACGTAAGCCGTAAGGTGTTTGCATGTACGAATTATCAAAGGAAGGAAAAATTTGATTACGTTAATTAATGAAAACCAATCTCAGTAATGATCGCCGGTCCAACGTTTTTGAACGCTCAACCCAAATTTTAACAAAATGTATTTTTTTTATATATTTTCATATATATATTTATAATATAATTCACATTAAGTTTATAATTTCATGATTGTATAGCAATACTATTAAATATGGGTAAATCTCTTAAATAACATTTTAAAAAAAATTTGTTACAAAAATAGAATTCGAAAAAAAACATGATCGAAATAGATTTTTTTGTTTTGATTTTTTTAAAAAATTTAAAACATAAGTATAGATTAGTTAACCCAAATGATATAAATTTATATTTACACTTTTAAATAAAGTGTATTTTGGTAATTTTTTTCTTTAAAAACTATTTGTGAAAAAAACTTGTTTATGTCTATCTTAAGTTATTTCTTATTAAATATTATTATAAACATTAACTGTAGTCATTTTTTAAAGTCATATGTTAATACAAAATTTATCATTTTAATAATGGTTATTATTTTACAAATACTTACTCAATATATTTATTAATAAAAGTTCCATAATAATTTTGGAATTTTTACAATATTATTACTATTATTATAAACATTACATATAAATACTTACAAAACTCTTAACATAAAAAAAGTTAAATGAAATTATACCTCTTCAAAACTATATGTCATAAGCAACCGTTTGTTTGCTTGCGCTCTGGGCCGGCCCAAATATTTGTTTTATGTATTCTGTTCAACGGCCCACAAAGGAAGTTCAAACTTTGACTATAGGACCGGGATAAATGGGCTTCCAATATACGGCTCAATCACGATAATGTAATAATTAATCATTAATTTCGAATAGTAACTTCATTGCACTTAAATTTGATAAATCCAAAAACATTCTTAAAACAGATGAATCCATCCAAACATGGAAAAAGGTTCTGCCAAAACGTTACTAATGATATTATATAGGTTGTGAAAGAGCTGTGATGAACTTATGTTAGCTCAAAACATAACCGCAGAGGAAGAAACTTCAAAGAGAGACACTGAAGATGCTAACTAATGTATACCAAGTTTATTCAAGGTTAACATAATTATATTTAAGATTGGCTTTATTTTAAAGAAAAAAAATGAAAAGGAACATTTGTTTTTTTTCATGCCTACCGTTGATATTCTTCTTACAGATCCGCATAGTATCGATACTGTGATCTTTACACGTCGACCAGATCACCAACAAGAATCTCTTACTTTGGGAAAAAAGATCTGATGCTTTTAACATACAATGGAAAATCATCCTAGGTAAGTATAGAGATGCATGTGTTGAGGTAAAGAGTAATTAGTAGGTGAATACATATATGTCATTTATTATTCTCTACCTTCCAAATTAAATTTTCGAGAAGAAACAATAAACTTTTCTAAACAAATTAAGTAACCTATTCCTCTATTTGTTATTTTTGGGGCGTAGTGTTCTCTCTAGGAGCTGGTTTGTGATGATCTCGAGTGAATCGAGTTATCTTCCACCAACACATGAATTGAACTAGGAGTTATGGGAGGTGTGGAATGTCATGAAAATCTCCATTAGTCCAATGTCCATTCCCATTTTGAGAACTTATGTACATTTATTTTAGCCACTAAAATAACAGTAAGATGACTATAACAAATGATTAAGTACCATAAATGACATAATAATTCACCATTATATAGAGTCATGGAATATCCATTCGGAACCACATGCAAATTGGAAATTTCAAATCTCAACTGAAGAAGAGTTTTGCAAATAAAAGTGTGACATTTTCAAGAAAGTATGAAGAACACCAACTAATGGTCACTTGAAAAGTTCAGGCTTCATATTTTAATTTCCAATTCTCATAATGCTTAAATATTTTGCATTTTAATTTCAGTTTTAATAGTGTATAAATAGAAACTTTGGTAAAAAAATATATAGGATTTGGGTTTAAAATCTTTAATTAATCTAGTTATATTATTCCAACCGTTTCAAAATATATAGTGTTTTAATTTAGTGCAGAAATATTAAGAAATTTATTTTTTCGAAAAACACTTTTACAATATAATTTTGAAATCGTTTAATCTATTATGAAAAAAATTAATAAAGAGAAATTGCCGAATCTATTTTCATCATAAACTTAATATATTTTTGAAAATAGTCATTTATTAAAATTAAATTTGTAAAATGATATCAAAATTATGGTAAAATTAAAATTTCTTCATTAAGAAAATCTAATTGATTAAATAATTTTCAATAAAGATAAAATTAACTATAAAATCTCTAATATTTTGAAAGAATATAATTTTTTTTAAACATCCTATAACTTCGAACATGAAACATAAGAATTAAGAAGTATGTTTTGTAGTAAGAAAGCTTAATCAATTTTTTTTAAAAGAAAGCTTAAACAATTTTCTCGAAATAGGTATAAAAAATACTAGAAAATAAAGTGACATACAGTAACAACAAATAAAAAATAACAAAGGAAAGATGAAAGGGCAGGGTCTCTCTTATTATAGACCCCACCACGATCACGCATCCACATGAAAATGCATGACACATAACACAAAACGTCATAGTTAATGCGCAACACCCAAAGCAACCGACCTACAAATACCCCTCTTGCCCTTCTTCTTCATTCTCTTTACTCTTCAAAGTCTCCACCACAACAACACTTGTTCTCCCCCCCCCTCTCTCTCATCTTCAACAATGGCCACTTTCTTCTCTACCTTGTTACCTTTTCTCTTCACCCTCCTCCTCTCCATCCCCTCCATTCTTGGAGCTTCTCATCACCACACGGCGGCGCCAG
Organism: Moricandia moricandioides; assembly: GCA_905132885.1. Taxonomy (NCBI): domain Eukaryota; kingdom Viridiplantae; phylum Streptophyta; class Magnoliopsida; order Brassicales; family Brassicaceae; genus Moricandia; species Moricandia moricandioides. The sequence goes on along the minus strand of CAJHQQ010000651.1, from coordinate 43,786 downwards.
CTCCGGCTGTAGACTGTTCGATGCTCATACTCAACATGGCTGATTGTTTGTCGTTCGTTTCAGCTGGAGGCACGGAGGCCAAGCCGGCTAGCTCTTGTTGCAACGGGCTTAAGACAGTGCTTAAGACCGACGCAGAGTGTCTATGTGAGGCGTTTAAAAGCAGTGCTTCTCTAGGCGTTACTTTGAACATGACTAAAGCTACTACACTTCCCGCTGCATGCAAGCTTCACGCTCCTTCTATTGCTGCTTGTGGATGTAAGATCTATTAATTTATTTATTCATTTCTTAGATTTTTTTTTTGATTTTATAGGATCTATCTTTGTATCCTTAACTTTACATCATATTAGTTCATTTAAGACTTTTTTTTCTTTTTGTAAATTTGTGACTGAGATTGTTTTTTTGTTGTATTTTATGTTGTTGGCAGTGTCCGTCGCTCCTACTATGGCTCCAGGTATTTTATATTTCTCCTTTGTTTGATTTTGATTATTTTTTCTTAATTTTTGTCTCATGCAATGTTGTTTTCTGAATTTAAATGCCAAATAAAATTTATTATTTGGATTCTCTTGAGACCGTCTGGGTTCTGTACTTCCGTTTATACTACTACTTTAGAACACCTACAGTCACTAGGTTATACATGTGACCATGACATGACGAAAGATTGTGTGGATATATAAAAAAACTTTAATATATAACATAATCCTCACTTTAATAACTAATAGAATTGTAAATATTTGAACAAAGTTATATTTAGTGGTCATAATTGCATCATTTTTGAGGTGTTTATGTGATTTATTAAAGTTACTTAACTTGGAATCATTGTTTTGACCAGGTCTAGCTCCGGGAGGAGCTGCTGCAGCTGCTGGACCCGACTCGGCTAGATTTCTAGCTCCCAACCCATCTCCAGGGAACCACGGATCTTCCTTGATTCCGATCTCCTTCACCACCGTACTCAGTGCTATGTTCTTCGTATTGTTCTTGTCTCGTCTCTAAGAAAAGCCTTTGTTCACCAGCTAGATTTGGCTGTTTGAAATGGCTTAGTGTTTTTAACACTTAGCTTTGTGTTTCTGTTCCTAGTTTTTACTCTTTATCCTGTTGCACATCTGGGCCTGATTACTCTTACATTGATGGTTGGTTATTGAATTTAAGAGTTTTCCTAAATAATTTAACAAAAGAATATTTATGGTTATGCTATATTATACTCCATAAAGTCTCATTTTAGAGATTTTTTTTTTTTTTTTAAAATAAGTGTTGTTTTCGATGTAAAATTTATTAATTTTATATTATAATTTATTTTTTATTAGTTAAAATATGTTTTATGTATAAAAATAATTGTATTTATATATATAAAATATGTTAAAATTAATTATTTTATTATCCATGTATAAAAATGTAAAATGATATTTATAATAAAAGAGAGTAAATTATTTGAACCATTGTGCACCATATTTAGTAATTTAAAAAGCACAAATAGAAACCTTATTATTCTTTATTTTTGGTGGACTGTAGAATTGTGTAATTTAAACTAAAGTGATTAGTTTAATTAATAATTCATCAGATTCGAAATTCAAAAGCATGTAATGATTAATCAACTGTCCGTTTTGGACAAATCACGATTATATTTCCCACTCTGAACGCGCGAACTTTCCAGCGCACGTTAGATCCCTTCCTTCACCAAGACATTAAAAATAATTCAATTAATTAAAAACTAGATACGTTAAAATAATTAAAAAGTATTGCGAACAATAATTACTTTCCTCTCTCTCCCACCAACAGCCGACGACGACAATAACCGCTTCCGTCAGAGTCAACGGCGATCGCGTAACGCCGTTTAAGCTACTTGCTTCTTCTCTTCTTTCGAATTGATCTTTCTTCAAGCTGACGATCTCGGAGACGACGAAGAACAGATCCTCTTTAAGAATTAGCTGATCGCTACGTTCTTCTCCGTGCGATTCGTCTGATCTCCGGGAAAACTCTCCGATCGCCTCCAGTTTCCTGCGATTTGATTCAGTACGAATCGAGGAATCTCACGTTTTCCTTTCGAGTGTTCGTGATTAGGTTTTGCTTGCATGGTAATTGTGATTTTGAGCTTTTGGCGGAGACGATTAGGTTTTTGAGTGAAGGTTTACTGATAATCCTAGGGTTTAGCTAAACCGGAGAGAGACTCGATTTTGCTTAGATCTGTCTTCTCGACGGATGATTTGCGTCTGTGAGCTAGGGCTTTTTACTCTAAGCTGATCAGCAACAAGAATGACGATGGGACGGTTTCTATCACTAGTCCGAGGAGACTCAGCTGAGTCGCCTCGTGAGATTACCTCACCGAGTAACCTCATCGGCGAGTCCGGTTCTAACGGTTGGCTTATTAGGTTTTTCGATTCGGCTTTCTTCTGTGAGTGGATTGCTGTTAGTTACCTGTACAAGCATCCTCACGCTGGTGTTAGGGACTACTTATGCAATAGGATGTATACACTTCCTTTATCTGGTATTGAGAGTTATCTGTTCCAGATTTGTTATATGATGGTGCATAAACCAAGCCCCTCGCTTGATAAGTTTGTGATAGATATCTGTGCTAAGTCGTTGAAGATCGCGTTGAAAGTGCATTGGTTTTTGTTGGCTGACTTGGAGGATTCTGAGGATAGTGAAGGGATTAGTAGGATTCAAGAGAAGTGTCAGATTGCTGCTACTATTATGGGTGAGTGGTCGCCTCTTATGCGTTTGCAGAGTGAGGTTTCAACTCCTGGGAGTAAGAATCAGGTCTTAAGTAGACTTTTGTCGTCGAAACAGAAACTCTTCTCGTTGAAGTTGTCTCCTCCCATGCACAAGTCTTTGTCATTCTCGCCTTCGCCAGGGAGCAGCATTCAGGATGATGGTAGTCAATTACCTGCTGAGGATAATAAGATTTTTAAGAAACTTATTCCAAGTCCTAAAGTCAGAGATGCTTTGATGTTTAGAAAGTCAGGTGAAAAAGATGATGAAGAGAATGAAAAGGAAGGGTTTTTCAAGAGGCTTATGAGGGACAGCAAAGGTGAGGGTGATGAACCAACATCTAACTCGGAGGGTTTCTTTAAGCGTCTCATGAAAGACAATAAATCAGAAGAGGAGGAGATAACAAACAGTTCCGAGGGGTTCTTCAAGAGGCTATTAAGTAGTAAAGGAGAAAACGAGGAATTGACATCGAGTTCAGATGGGATGTTTAAGAGGTTGTTACGAGATAATAAGGGTGATGAAGAGGATTTGAGTGCAAACTCGGAGAGTTTCTTCAAGAGGTTATTGCGAGAGAATAAAAAGGAGGATGAGGAGTCAAATGCAAACTCAGAAGGTTTTTTCAAGAAACTATTCCGTGACAGCAAAACCGAGGAAGATAAAGTTCCTAAAGCAATGGATGTTGAGGACAAAGATGGGTTCCTTAAGAAACTTTTCAAGGATAAAGTTGATGACAAAAAGCATGTTAATGAAAGGAATGAGACGAATGGGGTAGTGCTTGCTGATGATAGATCTGTTGAAGAGGATGAAAGGGAGGGGTTTTTCAAAAAGTTATTTAAGGAAAAGCCTGACGACAAGAAAGACATTGTCAAAGCCGATGACGGGAGTGAAAGCGAGGGTGACGAATCTCCAGAATTTTCTCTGTTCAAAAGATTATTCCGTACACATTCAGAAGACGCAAAACCTATTTCAGAAAATGAAAACACCAGCAATGGCATAGTTGAAAGCAGTCCTGGGACAGAGAACTTTTTCCGTAAACTGTTCAGAGATCGTGACCAGTCCGTTGAAGATTCTGAACTATTTGGATCAAAGAAACACAAAGAGGTTTGCTCTCATTTGACTTGGTTTTTTGTGTTTCTATCTTATTGCAAATACTGGGTTTATCTGCACTGCTTGATATTCGTGTTTCTTTCGATCCATATGTACAGATTCATTTGTCAAGATTTTTGTAGGATATAATAATAAGTATCTGCTTCCTGTGAAAATTTACTTGACGCAAATGTTGGCTGAAACAGGGTGGTTTTTCGGCTGCAATTAGTTACTTATCTATACCGAACATTCTTTACTGTAATGTGTGCTACTCTGCGCATACCAATCTTTCTTCTTATAACCATTGCAGAAGCGGCCAGGTTCACCTAAGCAGCGGGATGATACATCTGGTAAGCCCCCACTACCAAACAATACCGCTTCACAGTTCAGAAAAGGGGCTTACCATGAGTCATTAGAATTTGTACAAGCTTTATGTGAAACATCGTATGGTTTGGTAGATGTCTTTCCCATTGAAGATCGGAAAATTGCTCTTCGGGAGGTGATCATTACACTTGACTTTCCATATTGATGAATAATTTTAGGTTGTGAAATTATACCTTTGTAATAACTGACTAGTCTTCATGTTTCTTCTATTTGGTTTTAGTCTCTTGCAGAGATCAATTTTCATTTATCTGAAGCTGAAATCACCGGAGGTATTTTCTGAAATTAGATCTTACGAGGAGATATATTTAGAGGTTTACTTTATTTGTGTAGCTCATATCTATTGTGCTGGCATCCTTTATCTTAGTCACGTATGCTTTTCTCTGAGTATGTGAAAATTCTACCCCGTTCTAATGTTACTGAGATCTAAATCATGTATCCTGTCTTAGAAAAAGTAGTATATCCTTTGTATTATGTTTCTGCTGCCTGTATCACATGGTAGATGTTGGTCCTTGGTCTGTCTGATTAGATTTTCAGAACACATTGCAATCTTTCCACTCTTGTTTGGAGATTTTCCCCCACTTTTGATTTCTTTTTTATCAGTGGTCTTATGATTTCAGCTTTTAGAAGCAGTTTAGATTCCTTTTTATCCATCTGCGTTGATTCTGTTGTAGAAGTTTTTATTACCAGATACTAATTTTTTTCCAAATTAACCTTCCAGGAATTTGTTTTCCAATGGGGAGAGGAGTTTATCGTGTCGTTCATATTCCTGAAGACGAATCCACTCTTTTGAATTCTAGGGAAAAGGCGCCGTACATGATCTCCGTAGAGGTTTTGAAAGCGGCAACGCCCAGGTAAATTTAAAATTTCTTAATACTTATCTAGTACTTGTACTAGGAAGTTAACTTTTTGATGTCCTGTTAGTCGCACTAAGTGTAAAAATTTATATGATTGCCCTCTCCTATTGTTCTTTTTGTTTTCTGAAACAGTGGTAAAGATACATCGAACTCCCAGAAGCTTTCCAGAGGGGGCATACCATTGGCCAACGGGGACGCATTTTTTCAAAAGCAACCTGCATGGGCTTATCCACTATGGACTACTCAGGAGGTTTATCGCAACAGTGCTGACCGAATGTCGCTATCCACTGCCCAAGCAATTGATCAAGCAATGACTCCTAAGCCCGACGTGAAGGTGAAACTTGTCAATGTAAGCCTCTCAGTGGAGAGTTGTACTGCATCTCTTGAATCACTGAGTGATCCATTTGATGATGTCCTGGCTGAGGCCCCAAGAACTGGACTAAACTCTGATCTTGAATGGGTAAGGGTGGTTGTGACGGCTGACCCAGGACTTCGAATGGATAGCATTCCGGATCCATCAGTCCCACGTAAAAAGGAACATCGCCGTGTTCCAAGTACTGTTGCCATGGAGGAAGTAAGGGTGAGTATTTCTTGATCGATAACTTGTAGAAGGCAATTACGTGTATGCTTTTGCCATTTGAATTCTATATGATACGTGATGTACTTTTTCGTGTGGTGGAAATAACTCACTCAGTTGAGTCGGTATTTTAGTGCATGTACTTGTTCTTGTCCTGTGCACTTCAGTTACTTATAGGCACCTACAGTTTGAAAGTCAATATATTGATATTGCATGTGTTCTATTTGTTATTCTTCCTCTACACGTCATTAATCCTCAATTTAATAACTTATGCAGGCTGCTGCAGCGAAGGGCGAGGCACCTCCAGGCCTTCCTCTCAAAGGGGCTGGTCAGGATTCGTCAGATGCACAACCAAGGGTGAATGCGCGTTTAACAATTCTTCTTTTTCCTTTTCTTGTTCTAAATTTTGAATCGTCTATTTATTTTTTGTGATGTTCACCAGGCCAATGGTGGAATGCTAAAGGAGGGTGATGCCTTATCTGGTGAACTTTGGGATGGAAAGCGAGAGAGAATTCGTAAAGCTTCAATATATGGAAATTTACCTGATTGGGATCTGCGTTCTGTAAGTGCTGCATAAAACCATACCTTATATCTTTAATACTGGGTTTTCCGTATCAAGTGCATTCCTCTAAATTAAGTTCGTTGTTGATAACTAGAATAGGTATTTTTGTCAACTAGGTTGATATAGCAACCGAAGTTTTCTGTTATTGGGGTTGATACTGTTGATCTTCCTTATCCAGAGGACAATATAACTCACGATTCCTGTTTCTTAAGGAATATTAAGTTCCTGACCGTAGCATTTTTCTCTCTAACCTGCAACAGTGCAGACATCAAAGTTATGACTGATGCATGAATCTTCGACAACTCTTTGAGAGGCCCATGATAGGCTTCTGCTTTTGATTCTCTGTAAAGCTGCATTTGATGATATTTTTATTTGCTGACATTTAAAAGCTGTTGTCAAAGGATTCTGATACTTTCCTTGCGTAATATTTACTTAATTTCCTTGTGTGTTAACCATTTTGCCATATGATTTCTAAAAGGCTGTAGATCTTCGCAGATCATTGTGAAGAGCGGTGATGACTGTCGGCAGGAACATCTTGCTGTGCAGCTCATTTCTCACTTTTATGGTGAGTGATACTTTCTTATATCTACTAGTGTCTGTTAATATCCTACTTCTTAGGATATGGCTTCTCATTTTTGTTTTTATGTCTTGTTATTCTGTCAAAGACGACTATATTTCCAATCTTAATAGAGAATTGTCTTGTTCATGGACTAGATATATTCCAGGAAGCAGGTCTACCGCTCTGGTTACGTCCTTATGAGGTCTTGGTTACATCTTCATATACTGCCCTTATAGAAACAATTCCAGATACGGTAATTTTGTAACCAGAGCCCTGTTTAGTTGCTAAGTTGTATCCTGTCATCATTTTCTTTACAGCGGAAGCGTATGTAATAAGTACCATTTTCCATTCCTGCAGGCTTCTATCCATTCTATTAAAAGTAGATACCCCAACATCACTAGCCTACGTGATTTCTTTGCTGCAAAGTATAAAGAAAACTCTCCGAGTTTTAAGCTCGCCCAGGTAATGTAATGTTGAGGTAGATCGTAATAGTTCAATTCAACCAGCATGTTGGTTATTTTGTTTCATATAATAAATGACCCATTCATACATTCTTGTGCCGTATGCCATTTTATGTATATAACCTTCCCAGCTGGCTTCTTTTGCAGAGGAATTTTGTTGAGAGTATGGCCGGATATTCTTTGGTCTGTTATCTTCTGCAGGTACCTCTCTTAGCGCCCCCCTTCTCTCAGTTATTGTTTATTCACCTATACGAGCATCTAAGGGCGTTGTAAACAGATTGATTTATAGGTTTTTGCATGTTTCATGAATAGCTTGTTTTGAGGTTTTAACGCTCCTGTGTGTGTCCATTTGGTTGTAGGTAAAAGATCGTCATAATGGAAATCTTCTCTTGGATGAAGAGGGTCACATCATACACATTGACTTCGGTTTTATGCTTTCCAATTCTCCTGGTGGTGTAAACTTTGAGAGTGCTCCGTTTAAGCTAACTCGTGAACTTCTTGAGGTAAGACACTCACTCTGCTTAAAGTTTGTCGAATCCTTCAGTCCAAATTTATACCCTCCCAAAAAAAAAAAAACACATTTGTCACAACCAGGTCATGGACTCTGATGCCGATGGGGTTCCAAGTGAGTTCTTTGACTATTTCAAGGTATCCACGTGGCTCTCTCCCTCTTAATTCCATAACTCAAGTCTCTTAACCTTTCCTGCGTATAGCTATTATGTTGAAGAAGAGCATCTAAATTGTCAATTGTTGTTAGGTGCTATGCATTCAAGGATTCCTTACATGTAGAAAGCACGCTGAGCGAATTATTCTCTTAGTTGAAATGTTACAGGTATCATCATAATAATCTCTTGCCTTCCTTATATGAAACCAGGAATAATCGTATATTAGTTTATATAATATGGAAAACAACCCTAATTATAATCTGGTATCGTCTTTTGATTAGGACTCGGGTTACCCTTGCTTCAAAGGTGGTCCAAGAACCATTCAAAACCTAAGAAAACGATTCCATCTAAGCTTAACCGAAGAGGTAAAGCCTTTTGTTTTATACAACTTGTCACTGTTGGTAACAGTTTTTTTCTCATTACTTTTTTTTTTTGTGAATTGGGTTGGGTGACGAAAGCAGCAATGTGTGTCGTTGGTGCTATCTCTAATAAGCAGTAGCTTAGATGCATGGAGAACACGGCAGTATGATTACTACCAAAGGGTGTTAAATGGAATATTGTGATGTTCGTTCCATTTAACCAACATAATAAGGGGTTAACCTCAAAACATACATATTGGTATGTGTTGGGTTTAAAACGATGCGTTATGAGGTAACCCTTTTCTCATACATGTAGTAGCCAAGCAGAATCCTTCCAAAGGGCAGAAGAAGAAAGCAAAAACATCTTTCACCTCTGCAAGAGAAGCGATGAGCGTGTGCGAGCGAGCATACTACAGTTTGTGTACAGAATCATTTTTTTTTAAATTGTTTTATCTTTTACTTTGCTTACTTACTACTTGCAGGAGAGAAAAGAAAATCAATTTTCTTACTCTTCTCAAAACAAAACCCTTTTAGAGAGAGGACAACTGATGATGTGATGTTATTTGTATAAATCGTGTATTATCTTTTTGTTAAATTAGACTCTGAGCAAGAAAAAAAAAGAAGTTATAAAGACATTCGTTTGAAGTTTGTGTATCTCCTCCATGGATTCTTCCCTTAAAACGAGACTTGTCATTATCATTAGTCACTAATCAAAGGATACAAGATTAGAAGACATAATGCAGGATGAAAATGCCACAGTTACTTTAACTCTGCGTTAGAATGGGTGTATAAATGTGAAGACATAATACAGGATGTAAAATCAATGTGACAAAAGTTAAGGGGATTATATTATTTAATAATAAAAGCTCCCTTTAGAATACTCAACGTGTCTATTTGGAATAAAATGGAATGTGCGTTATAAAAGGGCGATATAGACAGAAAATAGAATACGCGGATGAAAGTTTAAAATTTTAAAAGTTAGAAGGCTTTTACCAAATATTTACTTTTCAAATTAGCTCGAGCAAGCAGCTGAAGATGGCAGCAAAAGGCTTTGGGGCTCTCTCTCTCTAAAAATCTTTGAGAGAGAGAGAGAGAGTCTGGTCTTAGTCTGACTTGCCGGTTCTTTTCCGGCGGTTACCGGTATAGTGGTCCCGTTGACACTTCATATCGGTGTTTTGACTCCAGCGACGCCCCATCTCTTCGGATGATGTCGTCTGGCTTTTGACTCTAGCGACGTCAACTTGTTCTCCGGTGACGTCGGCCGGCTTGCTCTCCGGTCTTTTCCGGAGTTTTTTTTTCTTTTCTTTTGATCCTCGTCTCTTTATCCTCTCAAAGTTTCAACCCTTTTCGATTTTGGATCCGATTGTTTTATCCTTCCCTTGTTAGGGCAAGCTTTTTCTTATCATCAAAGATGACTGGTTTTGATGCAGGATAATTGATTGGGAGTGGTTGATTCTTCTGTTGTAGGCGAGGATCCGGGTGGTGGTGTTGACGATTGGTTGTTTGCTCTGTTGAGCAAATCTTCCAACACTTTGATCCACTTCCGGTGGTTTGCCGGAATCAGTTCTCAGACCTCTCTGTCGGTGGAGATTGGTGGTGGGCTCTCCATAAAATAACACGTGTCCTCGGCAGTTCGAGTCTTGACGCGTGGATCTGTATAACACTGGTCGGCTTCTGCGTCTTCCCCAGACTCTCACCTCTTTTGTCTATCATGGATGCTTCGAATCTCAATTCTTCCAGCAAACCTGCCTTCTCTTCCTTCGCTCAGTCCAGCAGAAGAGGAAGAGGAAACGAGAGAGATAATGATCGACGGAGACCTCATGGTCGTGGCGGCGGCGGAGGAGGCAAAGATAAAATCGATGCGCTTGGAAGACTCTTGACGAGAATCTTGCGACACATGGCTACTGAGCTTAGATTGAACATGAGAGGTGATGGTTTTGTTAAAGTTGAAGACTTGCTTAACCTGAACCTTAAAACATCTGCAAACGTTCAGTTGAAGTCTCACACTGTTGATGAGATTAGAGAGGCAGTGAGAAGGGACAATAAGCAACGTTGAAGAGAATGGAGAGCTCTTGATTCGCGCTAACCAAGGCCACTCCATCACGACTGTTGAATCAGAAAAGTTACTTAAGCAAATAATGTCAGCGGAAGAAGCTCCAGTGTGTGTACATGGAACTTATAGGAAGAATTTGGAATCCATCTTAGCTTCTGGCTTAAAGCCTATGAATAGACTTCATGTTCACTTTTCTTGTGGCTTACCAACAGATGGTGAAGTGATAAGTGGCATGAGAAGAGATGTTAATGTCTTGATCTTTCTCGACATCAAGAAAGCTCTTGAACATGGGATTGCTTTCTACATTTCAGACAACAAGGTGATTTTGACTCAAGGTATTGATGGTGTAGTGCCTGTTGACTACTTCCAAAAGATCGAGTTTTGGCCTAGTCGGCAGCCAATTCCTTTACATCAGTGACATATTCGATATACAACTGTTACCACCTTAATATTTGATGATCTATGTTGTTTCTGTGGTCTGGAGTGTTTGGAACTAACTTTTGCAGAGACAAAGCAGCTGAAGATGGCAGCTTTGAGAAAGGCGCGACTAATATGACGAGCCTCGTCTTCAACACGCCGTGGCTTAGGGTTTAGGTCTTTACCTGAACTTAAATTCTTCCGACGGATGTTCCCGGCGAAGCTTCGCGGTGGTAGCATGTTCATCACCCGGTGGGTCTGTCAGAGTCCGTTTCGCGCCTTCTCCCACTGGTAACCTCCACGTGGGTGGAGCAAGGGCTGCTCTCTTCAACTACCTCTTCGCAAGGTTCTTGATCCTGATTCAAAGTCGTTTCCTTTCCGAACATAACTAAGAGTTTTGAGTTTGTCACTGATGGGAGTTTAGCGCAGGTCTAAAGGAGGGAAGTTTGTGTTGAGGATAGAGGATACAGATTTGGAGAGAAGCTGCTGTTCTTCAGGTTCTCTCCTGGCTCGGTCTTGATTTGGATGAAAGGTCTTTACTTCTTCTTAGCGTTCTAAAAATCAGGAGCGTCCGACTAGTACCTAAATGAATCATTTTTCAAGTATTAAGTACCCCCTAACGATTTCTTGAACATTGCTCCTTCTTCATGTTCATGTACTAGTAAGTTAGTGGGTTCCTGTAATGAAAATTGGGATTGAAATTTGCAGGTCCTGGGGTTGGTGGAGACTTTGGTCCTTATAGACAATCTGAAAGGAATGCTCTTTACAAACAGTATGCATAGAAGCTTTTTGAGTCTGGACACGTTGAATGTTTGTTCTTGATTTGAAGTTGAAAAATTCTCTACTGAACGTCTCAACAAGAGTGGTGCAATTTTCGATTCTACAAACCTAAGGTGATTACAGAAGTTGCTTAGCTGTTTGAATTATCCAATCTTCTCTGTTTTTTTTTGGTAGTATACTTTTTGCGAATGTTCTAAAAATTGTTAGGTGTTTATATTGATTTTAAAAAAATGTTTTGGGAAAATCGTTTCGCTTAGACTGGTTTTTAGAATACTGTTTTTTTTTTTGCTAATGTTTTGCATATATATATGAAAGATGGATGAATGGTCAACATCTGAAGGCACTTCCATCTGAAAAGCTAACAAAACTTATTGTTGAGCAGTGGAAGAGCGCCAGTATCTTAACAGAATCAGAGGGGAGCTTTGTAGATGTAAGGTTTCTAATCATGTCTCCACACTTTCTTCTGATCCTAATATTAAGTCTTGGATTAGTAACATCATCTATCTTGTTGTTGAAGTACAGGAAGCAGTCGAGCTTCTCAAGGATGGGATTGATTTGGTGACAGATTCAGACAAAGTACTGTTGGACTTGCTTTCTTATCCTTTACATGCTACATTAGCTAGGTAACTATCAAACCTTTTGAGCATATCCTGCATTGTCTTGAGTTTTGAGCTCTAAGCTTGTGGTGATTTGAGATTTTGTTGCTCTTGAAGCTAAGCCGCTTTTGGAAGACAAGCTTCATGAAGTAGCAGCTAGTCTCATAGCTGCTTATGACAACGGTGAGATTCCAGGGGCTTTAGAAGAAGGACAAGGTGGTTGGCAGAAATGGGTGAAAGCCTTTGGCAAATCATTGAAACGCAAAGTTAGTCAACCTCTGTAAAATCCATTTTGTTCTCTTTGAATGAACAAAACCTTACTAGTAATTAGTCTGATGCTGATTACAGGAGAAATCACTCTTCATGCCAACGGGAAAACTCCATGGACCTGAGATGGCCACAAGTATTGTTCTGATTTACAAAGCTGGAAGTCCAGGTATTGTTGCTCCTCAGACAGGGTTTGTGTCCATGGAGGAGAGGTTTAAGATCCTTACGGATAAACCAGAGAGAAGAAACATCTCAAGGCCAGTTTTTAATTTGCTTTCTGTGTTCTTATATTTGCTTGTTGTTTTAGTTCTTTTTATTCTTTTAAGACAATCTTACAATGATGGAAACTCTCTTTTAAAAGCACACAGTGTTCTTTATATGAAAGATAGAAATGCCAAGTGGAGTCAATGTGCTAATCCTGATCAGGCTCAGGCATGATAACATGATAGAACTGAGATTCAAGCTGAGAGGTGGGGACTGAAGTTAAGCTAACCACAAAAACATTCAGAGAATCTGAAAGACTCAAAACTTGAAAGCTTTTAAACTTTGAGATATGGACTTTTTTGCCAATAGGACAGAAGTGAAATCTCACCTTATCCACCTCACTCCAACCACAATCCTTTATTACATTCACACGTCCACGTCATCATCATCCTCTTTCATCTCTCTAATACTAAAATCTAATCTCTTCCTTCTTCAGTCACCAATCAAACCCAAAAAAACTCTTAATGGCGGCCATGAACTCGAGTGTTCTCACCTGCAGTTATGCAATCACTGGTGCTAGCTCAGTAGAGCTAAACCAGAAAGTGGGTTTGGTGAATTCATCAGTTGGGTTTAGTCAGAAGAAACAGACGGTTCATGTGATCAAAGCAGCTCAACGAGTTGGTGGTGATAATGATGTTAATGGAAGAAGATCAGCAATGGTGTTCTTAGCAGCTACACTATTCTCCTCTGCAGCTGTATCTGCTTCTGCTAATGCTGGTGTCATTGATGAATACCTTGAGAAGAGCAAAGCCAACAAAGTAAATTCACGTCTTTAAAAGAAACCTTTTTATGCAAAAGTAATGTTTTTTTCATTTGAAAATGTTTGAGTATAGGAACTAAATGATAAGAAGAGATTGGCAACAAGTGGAGCAAACTTTGCTAGAGCATTCACTGTTCAATTTGGAAGCTGCAAGTTCCCTGAAAATTTCACTGGATGTCAAGATCTTGCCAAGCAAAAGGTTAGTCCTTACTCAAAACTTTCTTTTTCTTTTGAAGAGGTTGTGATGGTTCTTTTTCTTTTGTTATAATTGCAGAAAGTACCATTTATCTCAGAAGATTTGGCGTTGGAATGCGAAGGCAAAGACAAGTTCAAGTGTGGTTCCAATGTTTTCTGGAAATGGTGAACATGTTTTGTTTGTTTGTATCCATTCTTATATAAATCCAACAATATATGGTATCTATCTATCTATCAAAGTTGGCATATCCATTTGAATCTATCAAGTTAAAACTCTATCAAGAGTCACTAGGAGTTACATCTCACTGTAAACCTCACGCAAGTTCATCTTCTCGACGAAGAAAAAAGAACGAATAGTCAAAACAAATGACTCAACGCTACAAAATAAAACGAATTTAATTTCCTAAAAGACGACGATAAAGAGAGAACATAACGAGAGGAGTTAAAGACAGGAGTGTGTGTGTGTGTTTATACAAAAAGAGTTTTTCTCTTCTTTTTTTTTGACGATCTCAATCGGCGATAGCGTAAGTGAGAGTTTGTACATCTTTGGGTCGCCAAAATGACTTTTGAACAGAAAGCAAACCTTCTTTTTCCTTTGAGTAAGTCATACGCACTTCCCATTTCATCGTTTTCACCATTGCTTCCACTTCTTGTATCGTCTCCGCATCGTCCCTCACTATCAGTTTCCCTTCCGGTCTTAGAATCCTATCCACTTCCGCAACAACAGCCGTCAGATTGCACCTGTAAGGTTTATTAAACAGAGTTGTTAGTTATCATGTTTCTGAAGAAACAGAGACTCTGTTTCTCACACAAGAGACATACCTTTGTTTGAGTTTGGAGAAAAGATGGTCGGCGTGAAGAAGATCGTATGATCTCGGGTACGTACTGAAAGATTCACACCAGTCATGGTAGATACCAAAGAGTCCTCGCTCATAGATTATTGCTAGTGTGTCTGGTGAATCTATTGGAACCACATTCATCACCCACACTTTCATTTCTCTTAGAGCCGCTGCAAATCTGCAAACACACAAAAACAATTAAAGTAGCGTATCCTTTAGAACCTTTATGTTGTTTTGTGTTTTACTTACCCTCCATAAACGGCTTTCATGTCCATGACATTTCTAACTGTTCCCCAGTTTATTCCTAAACCTTTAAGGTATGATTTGGTCACTACTCGTTTCCAGTGTTCATAGTCAGCCTTAAAATCCTCTGGTGCTGCTTTTCCATAAACTCCGGTCTGCGAACTCGATAACCAGTACGGTGGTTTATCTAATCTCGCTGGCCATTGCTCGGGCCACTGAGACCCACGCTGCGTTTTGTCTTCTGGTGCGGTGTGCATGCATGCTTGAAGTGGGACTTTCCTGTAAGAATCCACACCCAAAAAGTTTAAGCACAATACCAAAACAATTATAAAGAAAAAAGAACATACCAAGATGCATTTGGGTCATCAGAGTCGGCACAAATTGGAGGATCTTGTTCTCTTCTGCCTGTGTAGCATTCATTTGACATAGGCTTTTTGTAAGTAGCTACACCAACTCCGTTGATCTTGTCCTTGTTAATCGATATGAGTTCCCAACACATTTTCTTAGTGAGTTCACTCATTGCTGCAAATTTCGCCAACATGAGGTGTGAGAAAAGGATGTTCCAGAGAATTATATAACGAGGATGACGTTTTTAACAACCTTTCCAAATTTCTACATCTTCTGTTTTCTTCTGATAAACAGGAGTAGCAGACCACACAAAGAAGCCTCCAGGTCTTAATAAACGGTTTAGCTCCAGAAGGAGTTTTCCACCTGTCCATGTATAGTGCATACAAGCATCAGAAAGATAACAAAGAGTTTGACTGATCAATAGAAAGAGATGGTAAAGATCCAGGAGGAGTTTTCCATTCAAAGACTACATCTGTGGTGGTTATGCTACTAACCTTCTATGTGCCATGGCACTCTACAGCGAGCACAGTGAACAATGTCGAAAACTCTGCCAGGGAAAGGTAGCCTTGTAGTACCCATCACTGCAGAAATGGCAGGAATGCCTCTCTCAAGAGCAAACTGCACTTGAGCTTCATGTTCATCTTTAGGCGCAAGGGACATTGTGATCACGTCTCTGTCGAAGAGGAATCCTCCAAAGCTTGCAACACCACATCCAACATCCAAGATCACACGCGAGCGTTTACCCCACGCGATATCAGAGACAGACTGTAAAGCAAATTTTTCATCAGTAGAGGAACTTCATAAGCACAAATACTCTACCCTTTGAAGTAATTAAAGTACAGTTCAGAATTTATAACAAAAGAACTACATCTGAATACCAACCTCCTGTATGAAATCGATGTAATGAAGAGCACCATGCTTGAATTGGGTTCCTCCTCCTGGAAAAGTTAGATACTCACCGGTCACTTTAACCCAATTTTGATGCCCCTTATACTCAGCAAGCTTGGTATGAGGGACGTTGGTGTACCAGATCTGCATAAACGAAAATAGTATTAGATTTTTAACATATATATATAACTGATAGAATGAAGCGAGTCAGCAGACCTTTTCTCGACTTTTGGGCCACTCAATTGGTCGCTTATATCCTTCAGGCAAAGGAACGAGACAGGTGGGTGGGCTGTCTGGGCAATGCCTCTCACGATGCTCATAATGTTTAGTACTCTTAAGACTCCTAATGGCTTGCACATTATCAAGACAGGGAATGTAATCCGGCCCGGCAGTTGTATTGCAGAGTTTCCATTGGAAATCAATTTGATCACCAGAACTCTTCTGAGCTTCTTTCTCATTTTTGGATTCTGTTGCTTGAGTTGAAAATGAACCATTTTGTGCAATAGTTTCATTCAGTAGCTCTAACTGTGCCCCAGGAGGCGAAAGATCACCTGAGGTTTCGTTTTTAGGTTGACTCTCTTGCTCCACAGGCTTTGTTTCAGCACCTTCATTGCCTGTTTCTTTATCAACGTCACTGGAGTTTTTCTCACTTTCATCAGCCTCAAATTTCTTTTGGTTCTCACCATCCTCACCGGCCTCATTGTCCTCTGTCTCGGGCTTAGTTTTCTTTTCATTAGAGTCAGGATTTTCTTCATCCGGGTTGTCTTTCAAATCCTTTTTCTCATCCGAATCATTTCCACCACCTTCAGTCTCACTTTTAGTCTCACCAGATGAAGTAGACTCTTCTTTAGTTTCCTTCTCTTGCTTGCTTGAGCTCTCATCGTTTGGTGTTTTACCAGATGCGTCTTCAGACTTCTGGCCATTACCTTCCTCCGCAGGTGGTGTCATCTGATTCTTCATCCCATCTTTGTTGTCCAGAGAACCCACATCAACATTCTGATCAGGTCCAAGAGAGGATGATGTCATCATCCAAATCCCGACTAAGCATAGAGCCACAAACACAACTATAGTCACTGTTGAGCAATAACTTGACGAGGGCCTCCTGTTGTCAATCCTAGTGTACCTTGGCTGCGCCATGACTCCAAATATAACAATAGACTATAACAAAACCTGTACACACAATCAATCAAACAGATGTTAGACAAGCAAATAAAATCATATTTCTTCCAGATTCATCAACCAGCTCGGCCTTGAGCATGTGTAACTTGAATTCTCAATAGGATCGATCGAAACAAAAGGTAATGTCACAAGATCTTCTTAAACCCTAGCGATTACAGTGTAAACCAGACGAACAACGAGATTATCGAGTGGCTAGTGACATCCACATGATGATCAACAAACGAATCTGCGAGATTACCTTAAACAGAAACCTCAAGAGCATCAACAACAAATCTATCAGCATAACAAAGTAGATCCGCAGAAAATCTAGGTAGACGAACCAGTTTTCAACGTCATCGAGATCATCATCACTAAGCAACGTACGATGAAAACGAAAATCGCATAGCGTGAAGATACAGAGGAGTATGCGTAAGGCGTACCTGATGAATGAAGACGAGAGAAGGGAGAATCGAAACTCAAAAGTTCCAGCTATGGAGCCATTTCTCCGTGACTTTCTCGAGAAAATTCGAATGGCACGGGATAAGGGAGGTTTGAGTCTGCGAGATAAATGTATATATATATATTTAATTGGTTAAATATATCATTTTGAAAATTTTGTCACAAAAATAAACCTTTAGAAAAAGAATTGACTAAAATAGATTTTTTTAACTTTAAAAACTTTTAATTTTATTTTATTTTCTATTTTGAATTTTAAAACTCATCTCCAAAAATATATCTCATAACTCTAAATCCTAAAATTAGATTAGTTAATCTAAAGAATATAAATGTGTATTTACACTCTTTAATAAAATCTATTTTATTTTTTTCTATTCTAATGAATTTTTTTTTTAAGTTTACCCTAGGGTATTCCTAAATTTAATTTACACTTATTAAATGAACAAAACTATTAATTTTAATTTGATTTGGGGGTGAAGAAGCTTATTTTAGATGTTTGATGATAATTCATCAATTAGCGGAGAAAAAAAAGAGGGAACTACCGAGCTGGCGTGAATTTAGTGGTGGAATTTTTTTATAAAAATAATTTGTTTAGATTATATATGGTTAGGTTAATTCTAGTTTAGTCAATTAGTTAAGACTTTTAACCCATGTTTTTGTTTATTAATTAGAAATTATATATCGGCATGATATGAAAGTTGTTGTGGGGTTGTTACTTATGTAGCATGATTTTAGCTAAAAGCAAAATCACACTTTTTAAACTTTACTGCTTTTGACTCTTTTCCGTTCACATGCGACAAAATTTACTATTGGTTATTTGCTATGTTTTTTTTTTGAACTTTGGTTATTTGCTATGTTTGTACTATTTACATGTGACATATATTTATATAGCTATAAAATCAATTAGATGAAGTTACGAAGGTAATGACTCGAATTATAGATATTATTTCTTCCACTTCAAAAATATTCTTATTTAAAAAAAATCATTTAAAAAAGATATATTTTTATAATTTAGGTGTACTAATTAATGCTATATTATAAATCTTAAAAAATGTAATTATATTTATTAAATTTGTGAAAAGTAATTAATTATAAAAAATAATGTATTAATAATTAAAAATTTCTATTTTCTTTTTAATAAGTGTAAAAATTTTAAAATATACATTTTTGGAAGATATATAAAGTATAAAATTTGGAATGGAAGTACTAAGACTACCTCCAATGGGGGGTTTTTAGAGAGTTTTTAGGGGTTCTAAACATGTGTGGGGTCCATAATTTTTTTAGAACCAACTCTAAAAACCCCTTTTTAAGAATCAGGTTCTTACACTGTTTGCGGGTCCCACTGACACGTGGCGACCCGCAATTGGTTCATTTTTAAAAAAAAAAAAATTATTTAAAAAAATCAGAAAAAAAAGAAAAAAAAAGTTTGGAGGTGCTCTAAGAGCTGAAAGAACAATAAGCTGTAGGGAACAATTGTATTTGTAAGATAGAGCTGAGACCACACTATAGTTTCCCCAAATAGGAGAGGCCCAGTATCTACGTCTTTGCTTGTTTTATAGGTTAAAGCCCATGAAGGCATGTTCCTATGTTTCTCTCAGCTTTACAACTAGACAAAAAAAATGCTTTTGTAAAGAGAGACATGTAAGCTACCATTAGACATATAAAGGAGTCTATTAATGACAATATTTTAGAGTATAAGTATATGTTTTGTTTAGGGTAAATCTGTCAAATGTTTTTTTTAAAAATTTTTATCATCAAAATAGATTCCAAAAGAAAAAATAAATAAAATCTATTTTTTATTTTAAAATTTTAATTTTGTTTTTAATTTTAAATCGCATCTCCAAAACTTCACTAATAATTCTAAACTTTAAATCTAGATTAATTAATCTAAGATATACTACATCATTTAATAAAATTTATTTTGATTTTTTTTTTATTAGAATCTATTTTAGTAACAAAATATTTCTATTTTTTAGTGAACCATGAAACAAATGTGGGTCGAAAATTAATTTAGTAATTACGTCATTAAGGGAATTTAACAGTAGCTAATTATGTGTTTAACGAAAACAAAAAGAGCATTGAATCACCACACTACACTACTTTACTGCACCGAAAAAATCAACAAGACAAAACAATTAAACAAAGACATCAACGTTGAGTCGCACTGCTCGTACAAAATGGATCCACGAACATGTGAATGATCCAAATTCGATTTATAAATCGCTCGCTCTCTTGCTCTCCAGATCTACACTGCTCTCGCTCCTGGAAGATCCAATCATACGATTTATTCTTGTTTTTCCGGTAAAGATTCTACCTTTGCGAAGACCTTTTCTTGTTTTCACTGAAACGTTATTCTTCGATATTGTGAAGAGGAAAGATCATTACAAAGACATCAACTTGTTAGCTGAACTTGTATAATTGATTGTTGTAATGATTTAAACCTTTTTTTGTTTTGTTTTGCTTTATGAATCTCTGACTAATATTAGATTTGCTAATACATAGTGAGATTTGGTCTCTTCAAGGATCTTAACAACAGAGCAAAGGAGGTTTCTTTATTGAGAAGAGTTGATGTTATCTTTGGCATTCATTCTAAGATGTTTGGTGGAAAGAGTTATCTTCTCAGAGGAAGTGTATCACTTGCCTTAGTTATCCTCATCCTTTTGATGATCACACTCCTTGTTTCTGAGGAAAATCCACTTCGTGCTTCTCTCTTTGATCTACAACGTCAGTTCTCAGCTTCTTCTTCAGGTGTTTTTAATGCTTTCCACAACGTTTAGTGTTGTTTATTCACAAGAAAGTGTAGTCTGGTTATGACTTATACATTTTGGTTTCCTGTTCAGTTTGTAACTATGCAAAAGGCAAATGGGTTGAAGACAGGAAGAGACCATTGTATTCTGGTTTTGAATGTAAACAGTGGTTATCATCCATGTGGGCTTGTAGAGTTATGGGCAGACCTGATTTCTCATTTGAGCGTTACAGATGGCAACCACAAGGTTGCAACATGCCACAGTTTGATAGATTCACCTTCTTGACAAGGTATGTACACAATTTTCTTGAACCATGGCCTTGTTACATTATGTGATGTATATAGATTGGGTTTGTGTGTGAATATGTTGTAGTCAGGGCCAGTCCTGAGCATGTTGGTAAAGCATTGACCTATAGCCCTTAAAATTTTAGCATAAATTTACTTATATATAGGCCCCCAAATTTGTAAAAAAAAAGAAATTTTTATATAAACTCTTTACTAAATTGTCTGTAGTCCCCAAAATCTCAAAACCGGCCCTGGTTGTAGTGCAGCAAGTTCTTAAACGTCTCTCATATTGAGTGCTGCAACTTTGCTTTTTTTATAGAATGCAGAACAAGACAGTAGCATTTATAGGAGACTCGTTGGGACGGCAACAGTTTCAGTCTCTGATGTGTATGGCCACTGGTGGTGAAGACAGCCCAGAGGTTCAAAACGTGGGATGGGAGTACGGTCTAGTCAAACCCAAAGGAGCTCTCCGTCCTGATGGGTGGGCTTATCGGTTCCCTTCCACAAACACAACCATCTTGTACTATTGGTCAGCTAGTTTATCAGATTTAGTCCCCATTAACAACACTGATCCACCTCGTCTTACTGCAATGCATCTAGACCGTCCACCAGCGTTCATGAGGAAGTACCTTCACCGTTTCGATGTGTTGGTTCTAAACACAGGTCACCACTGGAACAGAGGCAAGATAGAAGGAAACCATTGGGTGATGCACGTGAATGGCACACGGGTGGAAGGCGAGTTTCTCAAGGATATCAATCACGCTAAGGTTTTTACAGTACACAGCGTTGTGAAGTGGCTAGATGCACAGCTTCCACTGCATCCGCGTTTGAAAGCTTTCTTTAGAACGATATCTCCGAGGCATTTTAGAAACGGAGATTGGAACACAGGTGGGAACTGTAACAACACGGTTCCTTTGTCTAGAGGAAGTGAAATCACAGGTGATGATGGATCAGTTGATACAACGGTGGAGAGTGCTGTGAATGGGACAAGGATCAAGATTCTTGACATAACTGCACTTTCTGAGCTAAGAGATGAAGCTCACATCTCAGGGTCGAAACTCAAACCTAGAAAACCAAAAAAGGTGACGAGTAACGTGACTTCCACGACTCCAACGGTTAATGATTGTTTGCATTGGTGCTTACCAGGGATCCCAGATACTTGGAATGAACTTTTCATTGCTCAGATTTAAAAAGAATACTCGAGCGCCATTTATACGTAGTTCAGTGGATTGGCTCTGTTGATTCTTTGTTATAGAAAAGGTTTTGGTTTTGTCTTTTACATTCTTTTCTCGGAGAAAAACAAAGACCACACAGATTGTTGATTAATATTACACAATTTAACACTTCAATGGTTACACATTTTAAACCAAATCGGTTTTAGATTCGGTTATATCAATTCCGTAATTGGTTAATATCTGATAAAATTTTAGCTCTAATTTGGTTAAGTTTTAGTCTGTCAATTAATTTTAGATAATTAGGAGAAAATATTTTAGATTCTTTTAGTTTTTTAGATTAAATATTGAGTAATTTACTAAATATTTTGGATACAACTATTTGGATAATCGATTCTTTCAATAATTCAGATAATTCTAAATATTTTAGATAAAAGTTTCTGGTTATGTTAGTAGTATTTTGAAAATATTTGATAATTTTAAAACTAAATTTATTTAATTTTTTAGGTATATAAATATATTTAATTCAAAAACTAAACGTATTTACTATTTTTAGGTAAATAAATATAATTAACTAAAAACTAAATATATTTACTAATTTTAGGTTTATCCTCAATTCTGATTTGGTTTTGAATCAGTTTTTTTTTTTTTGGTTTTAGTTAGGTTTTTAGTTCTCGGTTTTTATGCTTAAGCCTAGTTAAACTGGGTTGTACAAGAAACATTGAAACAATCTTCTTTCTTGAACCGGAACCATTACGGTTAATAGAGTTTTCGTGTGAGACGGGGTTGGTACAGACCGTCTCTCACGTAATGGCAGAACATGACTTTACTAATACAGTTATGTAGAACGTTGTCATCATCATCTTCTAGTAATATTCGCCAAGAAAACAAAAGTGATCATCAATCACTTTCTCAAAGGAATAAAGGAGAATCTTAACATATAGTTTCCTCCAAGCACAAATATATTACACATCTGACGTAGACAATACAACGAACTAGGCAACACACACACACACCAGTTACCAGTTCAGACAAATACAAATACAGTAGATTCTCAGACACGAAGATTCTCCTCTTCCATGCATTCTCTGACAGCTTTCAAAACAAGTGGCTTGAGTTTCTTGGTAGTAACTATGATCCCTCTTTTGTGATCAAGATGCTTTCCTTTAGAGAAGTCCAGAGGTGTCCCTTCAGCATCGCAAACGACGCCTCCAGCTTCTGCGATGGACGTGCATTAGAGACAACAGTGTTTGAAAGAGGTGTTTATGTATTAAATATATATACCTGTTGTGATGATTGAACCAGCTGCATGGTCCCATATCCACTCACGGTATCCAACAAGAGTGAAGCGTAAGTACATCTCTGCATCTCCTCTGGACACTGCTGCATACTTTGCTTGGCTATCGATCCTTACAGGCAACGCTTTGATCCCAAGCTTCTGCACAAACCGTAAACAGGCCGGTTTACTAATAAGCATCCCACTTGGTTATGGCTACATGAGATCTAGGCTTTGGACATTTGGGTCGGGTTAGGTTCCTACCGGGTTTGGGTCCTTCGGTGTAACAATAATTATATAGCTATATTTTGGATCTATAATTAAAATACTTACACAATACCTAATTTTAGGGTACGTAGAGTGTTCGGGTCGGTTCATGTATTTTGGGATCTAAAAGAAGGCGAAGTATCCAAAATGGACTCGAAAAATGCCTAACAATACCCAGATTTTTATCCGATACCCAAACTAAAAACTTAAAAAATATCCAAAATTTTATCTGAACATTCAAAATATATTGTTTAAAATTCAAAATTCTATTGAAACCTAAACTTTAAAAAATATATGTAATATTGAAATATATCGGAAACATCCAAATATATCTAATATATCAAAATTAGGTATTTTGGGTAGAACCGAGACTTGCAGGTCCAAAACTAAAAGTTCTTGACCCATACCGAACATGTAATTTTGGATCGGTTCGGTTTAGTTTGGATTTCGGATCCGGATAAAAACCTCATGGCTAGTGAGAGCAAACGGTAATACAAGTTATACAACAAAGCAAGATCTTACCTTGGCAATGGAACTATGGAGCGGAATTGGCATGTGGTAAGATTCTAAAAACTTTGCTTCTTCAAGATTCTCATTGCTACTCACTCTCACCTGTCAACATATCTTTCACTCTCTTACAAAACTTATCAAACGGTTCAGCTTTGGATAAGTTAAAAGATAGATACCTCCTGTGGTGGAGAATTGCCATTGAGCGGTTGCACGTAAGCCCCTGAACCAGTTGTGGCATAGAAAAGACATCCAACATTACCCTGGCAAGACTTGTCGTCTGTCTCAACAACCGCAGAGTCCAAAGGAAGATTAGGACAAGCCATGACACCGACCACCACTTTGCCTTCCACAAGCAAGGCTAACCCCACAGCATATTGCTCTCCTCTCACAAATCTAAATAAGCAGAAAAGTTTAGTAAGCACTCGGTTGCTATCTAAGTACTGGACAGAGCCGGTCCGGACATAGGCAAGTGAAATATTGACGTTGAGTTACCAAATTTTTTACCAAAATCCTTACTAAATTGTTTAAGGCTCCCAAAATTTCAGGGCACTGAGAAAGGTAAAGCATAGAGAAAGATGAGATTCATTACCCTCTGGTTCCATCTATAGGATCAAGAATCCAATGGCAACCGCTGCTACCTCCTTGTGATTTATTACAGTCTATAGCATTCAACACAACCTCTGTGGTTATAGGGGAGTCTGCGTATGATTCATCAGAAGCTAGAGTCTCTCTCACAAGCTTTGTAATACCTTCTAGAAACTCCTCACTTCCTTTCTTCCTCAGATCTACACTTTCCTGTAAGAACATTCATGTAAAAACTCAGGAAACAAGACCTTTTAATCAACAAGTTTTAGAGTTACCACAACCTCTTCAGCTAGTAGTGACAGTGTTGCAGGTTTGAGCTCCCTCTCTAATACAATACTAACAACAGCTTGTGACCCTGAAGAAAAACAAACAAGAGATAAAGATCAAAATAGATTTTAAAAAAAATTTGTCCCCAAAATAACACTAAAAAAATGATCAAAATAGACTTTATTAAAGAGTGTAAATATATAGTTATACTCTTGGGTTAATTAATCTAAACTTAGGTTTTAGAATTATGAGGTTAGATTTTGAAGGTGAAGTTTATAATTAAATAAAAATTTAAAAATATAAAAAATTCAAAATAAAAAAAGTCTATTTTAATCATTTTTTTAGTGTTTTTTTGTGACAAAAACTTCAAAAAGGTTTATTTGAAATATTTGCCAAATAAACAATCCCTTAAGAGTTAGATAATGTAAGTGAACTCGATGGTATGCAAACGTTGAGGAACAAACCATAATCAGCTGCAGTGACTGGAGTTGTGTCTGATTTTGTACATACTTCTGATTGCAACAGAGTCTTCTGTACTCCCTTGTAAGACAGTATTCATTTTAGTTTATGATTCAAGGAGATAATATTTTGTAGAACATATACGATTATAAGATGGGTGGCCATTACTTACTTGGCTGAGACGACCAGCTAGAGAAACAGCTTTCTTTGCAGCGGCTAGCTCTTTCTCGTAAGACATGACAAAGCTTATATACTATATGGTCTTAGTGACCCCATCCATAGACGTTTGTTTATATATAGAGAAAGAGTTACTTATGTATTATTTGTTTATTCAACTGCAGATGCTACATTTTAAAAACGTAAGTTTCCTAGCAGATGTTTGCAGACCATTTTTCACGGTTTAATGACAGAACAAATTGACGTTGACGACAGAACATTAAAAGAACAATAATTTATCGAATATGTTAGAGAGTAGACGTAAAAAAAGGGATATATATTAAGGGGACTTTTGTTATAAGTCATCATATACTCCCTTCCGTTTTTTAATAGATGATGTTTTGGATTAATACACGAAGATTAAAAAATTCATATTTTCTACAAACTACTTTTAAAAATATAATTTTAAAATCATTCGATCAATTAGGGCATCTCCAACTCAACTCCATATTTTTCTCCAAAATGAGGTAAAAGTGAATATTGAGTAACAAATGCTTCAATCCAACTCTATATCTCACTCCATTTTGAAGTTTACTCCATAAATGGAGTAATCTATTTTTTGTTTGTTCATGACTCTAGTATGGAGTGAAGAATAGAGTAGAGTTGAAGCATTTTTATTTTATATCTACTTTTACTCTATTTTGGAGAAAAAAATGAAGTTTTATATTGGATATGCTCTTACAAAAAAAACTGTAAAAATTTTTTGGTTGAACAAAGTTAAATCTAACCTTAAAACTTCAAAAATTAACTCTCAAAACATCATATATTTTGAAACAACATAAACTTTTAAAACATCATTTAATTTGAAACGGAAGAAGTATTAATATTACTGTTAACAAGACAAGAGTGTTATTAACTTATCATTAGTCGTTAAACACTAAACAAAATCAGGTTGTTTCACCTAATCGGTCCACTAATCTCTCTATATGATATAACATTTGTATAAGAAGTTTCGCAGAAAAATAAAAGAAGTTTGGCAGAAGTATATAATAATATTCTTTCATTATTTTCAAATTTCTTTTTTTTTCTTTCCTTTTATGCGAAAAGTCTCTTTTTAATTGATCTTTTTGATATGTGATAGAGAGAAAAGCACATTATCTTTTTATCTTGTCGAGAACTTAAAACTAGATGCCTAGAAATCAATTAGCTACCTAAATATTTTCATTCGCTCTCCAAAATTTAGTAAACTTCACAAAACCGTCCCAAAAGATTCAAATTACACTCACATAGTATTTCAGATGATCAACATAGCAAGCTTTAAAGAAAACTAGAGATTTTCTCCGTGTTACGCGCGGATTATATCTTTTAACTTTTTCACGTTTATATTTTGTATTATGCAATATTTTTTTTTTGATTATGTATCTAATTTTTAAAATGTAGGTTATTTTTTTTAATTTTTAAAAGTTTACATTTTGTACTATTATGTCAATTGTTTTGCTTGAATCTATCTAGCAAAGCAGTTGGATCAAGATAAACGTAATTATATAAGCAGTTTACATTTTGTACTATTATGTCAATTTCTAAACGTAACTAAGATCGAGATAGGATCCAACTGAACGAACGGTTCACATAACGTCATGAGAACGTTAAATCTATCTAGCAAAGCAGTTGGATCAGAGAAACCTCGTCTTATATCACACAGTCTGAATCAAAGTAGACACAAGAACAGAGAAAGAAATTATTTTAGCAAACCTCGTCCAGTTGAAGCTTCTCAATGATTGTTCGAGAGAAATGATTGTTTTTGAGGGAAATGATTGTTTGAGACGTTTTCCATTTCATAATGACATATCTGGTGATTCATTGGATTACTTCCACAATTAATTATAAGCAAACGAAAATCAACTTAGTATTCATGACTAACAAATGTTTAAATTGTTTTAACAAAAACTCACTATAGTTGAACATTTTCGTGTTTGTTCAGAAAAAAAAGAGAGAGAGAGAACATTTTCGTGTAAGTAAAGTCATTATTATGCATGGCATTCTGAATTTCATTTTTTAATTTATTTTCTTTGAGAGCTTTATCTATAAATTTTTATTTAAAAGGCTCTTTGGGTTTGGTTTACGTTAGTTCTATCTGTCCTTTTTTTTTTCTGGGGTCTCATATATTATAATTTATAACCTATATAGATAATTTTAATTTTTTTTTTCTGATTTAGAATCAATTCCAACCAGATCAAGGTCGGTTCAAACACACAAAATTAAAAATTGTAAAGAATCGGTAAATTTTGGTTATGTGTTGGGTCTAGTTCGGATATATAGAACTCAAATTTTTTTGAAGTACCGAAAATGTATCCAAAAACCTGAAAATACCTAAAATTTAAGAAATAATTAGAAATCCTAATAAAACATCGTAAAATATTTAATTACTTGATTTTTTTTCAAAAAATACGTAGAAAATTAAGATATAATTCTGAAAATGAAAATTTTATTTTAAATTTGAAACTATATTTTAGAACCCGAAATAAAACTTAAAAATATCTGTAATAAAAAAAAACATATCTAAAATATCTAAAACACCTATTATATAAAAGAATTAGATAATTTGAGTTTTAGATAAAACCTGAACTCAGATCCATAAGCCCACAATTTAGCATAGACTCAAACCCGAATCAAACATGTATTTTAGATATGTTCCAATCTCAATTTTCAGATGCAGATAAAATACTTAAACTTTAAGATTATTCTAATTAAGTGGATAAAGAGAAAAAATGAGAGTTAGAAAAGCATAACCTAGATTCTAATAGAGATTCTAGCATTCAAATAATGAAAATAGATGAAGTAAGGAAAGAGAAAGCTATTCTTGAAGAAGAAACTTTGACAAGATTGAATAGATTCACCTAAATGCTGACACTCTAACCTTTTCTTTGTCAGATTTTGAATTATTTGAACCATCACATGAATTATCATTTAAATGTGTGTCGATAGTTAATCTAAGCACAATCAAAGATCGTCATGGTTAAACCAATCATCAAATATTTGTATAAAGTGCACCATAAAGGTATGTGACCATTACAAATTTACAATGAATGACAATTCAGTGACAGATTTTTTTTTTGAACCTTGCACCTTGAATTAAAACTTGAACATTCTTTTCAGTAGAAAAGTCTTTAAAGTATTGATTTTGATAAAGAACTAATTAAAAAGTAAGAACTGATACCTAATAAAAGTACCGATTTAAAAGTAAGAACAAATTAAAATTCATTTGATTTTACATTTGATTACAAAAAGTTAAAAACCTAATAAAATATCTCAAAATATATGAAAACCTGAGAATTCTTATAGATTACAAGCATCCATATACTGCAGGTGGCACATCTTTAATTTTTTTATAAAAACATTACTGTGTAACGAGACATGAAGAGCTACTTGTTTTTTTTTTTTTTTTTGTAACACGAAATGTTTCATTCAAATTCTTAATCGATTACAAGAACGATTACAAGAACAGCATTAGATAATCGATGTGCCATCCTACTAGAGATGTCTAGAACAAAGCCATCGAGAGATAGAGACACAAACTTAGACAAGTTTGATAAAATGTCGAAAGAGGTTTCGAAGGTACCACACACGAGTAAAATTATGAAATTACATCGTCCTTCAAATTCTTCGAAGTTGAGAATAGTCACCGCATATCGTGACGTTAAGCGCTCCAAAACTTCGATTTTCATCGGAATGAGTTTCGTTGTACCTTCCGGTCCCAAACGAACCATTACACAAGGTAGCAAACAGTATGGATAACGACAATGCTCTTTCGCTTCAAAGAAAGCAAGAGAAGAGTACCTCTTATGATGAGGAATTTTGATGGGAAGAGTCTCTCCTACAAGGAGGAGGAAGGTGGGAGACGGTCTCTCATGGCCTCGACATGAGGAAACTTGAGTATCACTTGCTAGATAGACCCGTTGATGAAAAACTTTGCTTGAGCATATTGCTATCTTCGGTGAATACGAGGACAATGGGCCAATCAAATATGATGGCTGTTGGGCACATGTGGCCATGGCAGATAAAGATGGGTGAGATAACTCCAATATTGACGATTGAATCCTTGTGGCATCGTCGAGCAGATTGACAAGATTTGATGAAGGAGGAGAAGCCATGTTCGGGCAGATACTTCGAGCGCCAATATTACCGTATCGGAACCAAAGAAAATTGACAGGAACAAAGCAAAACCGCTGGTCATAAGAATCTAACAAGTTAAGACTGAGAAAGAACATGTCTGAAGTTGTGAATGTGCATTCAGATCCGGTGATAGGTGATGATAGTCGAGCAAACTCTTTGGGAACCCCCAACAGTTGAGAAAGCTCTTCGGGAACCCCCGAAAAAAGTTTTTGAACCGGCTGAACCGGTGAGTGAGAAGGTGTGGTTACAGTTGCTCTTCTTTGGTCCGGAGGGTCAGGTGGATCTGGAGGTTTTGGTGGGAGACGGCGAGACGGCTGAGCATGAGGAGTCCTCCGTCGAGGAAGCTGGCCAGATTTCTTCAGCTGACCATGTTGATTCACCTTCACCGAGAGGAAGAGCTGGAGAACAACCATCGTCATAGCTTCAACCTCGCGAAGAGAAACAGATCCGGAACGGCGGAGAGATAGGCACGACGAAGACCAAACCGAGAAAACTCCCGACGAGACTTGGGTCGAGCAAGAGAAGATATGCCTTCAAAGCGAGACTTCACCGGAGGAAACCCGCCGGTGGTTGAAGCACATCTCAAAATCTCCTCGTGCGGCTGTCTTGGGTTGCGGGCCAGAGAGAAGTCTCTCTAGGGCGAACACTTTAATATTTACTATTACTACGATTTTATACACTATAAAAGAGCTACTTGTTTATTATCTTGGATTAAGCCCTAAAGTTTATTTCTTCTCAACAAAGACCATAATGACCAAAGTCAAAACCTTAAAATTGATAGATTGGGTGGTTGAGTTTGGGCTTATACTATCGAACGTGGTCTGAAATTATAGGTAGCGATAATGCTTCTTGATTATGAAGCCCAAGAAAATGGTATCTAGAGATTATCTTTAGGGTTCAAAAGACCAAAACATTAATAAATCTTTAGAAGACCATTACATGTCCTTTGCCACGTTGTCCACATGTATAATAATCTTTCTTCTAGATAGGTTGAGACTTATTACCCGGAATCCGGAATCCAGATCCGATCTGAGATTCGTTCTGAATCCGCTTCGAAAATATAATATTTGAGTTACTCGGAGTCAAATAGTAAAATCTCAGATTCTTCCAAACTGAATCTGCATATCTTAATTTTTAAGTTCGGATATCCGAATCTGGATCTTTATTTCTAAAATATATTAAATTTTTAATTTTTTATTAATAATTACATTAAATATATTAATATTTATATAAAATAAATTTTAATAGTATTATATTTAATATTACTAATATTATATGTTATATATATTTATAAATTTTATACAAATATTTAATTTATGTAACATTTTTAAAAAATTTATATTTTTAAATATTTTTTATTTTAAAAAAAAATTGCAAATCTGAATATCCGCAATTATCACAATATTTATATAGATAACCGAAGTTCAAATATCCGAAGACATGAATCCGAATATTAAAATCATGGATTTGACGAATCCAAATCAAATCTCTAAATTTCTTGGATATTGGAATCGGTCCATTTTTTCTAAACAGTGATTGGGTTTTGGTCTTTGTGGATATATATCATCATTAATGACGTGTAAGAGCAAAATACGCATTTGATTAATTGCCGCCGCAAGCAAAGAAACTAGAATGGGTCACGTTCCACTATAGTAGCTTCCATTATTAAACTAACCTATTTATTTTATATTCTCTCCTCATTTACACATCAAAGAGAATCTCCTTTC
Organism: Moricandia moricandioides; assembly: GCA_905132885.1. Classification (NCBI taxonomy): domain Eukaryota; kingdom Viridiplantae; phylum Streptophyta; class Magnoliopsida; order Brassicales; family Brassicaceae; genus Moricandia; species Moricandia moricandioides. The sequence continues at coordinate 12,689 of CAJHQQ010000651.1, read as the reverse complement.
TCTACAACAATAACTCTGAAACTCTTCTTCTTCTTGAAAAAAAAAAGTCAAGGTTCATATTATAGTCAAAGATTGGATCTTCTAGTGTGGAGCAATGAGTAGATGCAATAAAAGTAGCCAGCAACCTTCATATATTGCTGATCACTTCAACAGATTGGATCAGGTTTCCAATAATTTCCACCAAATTTTTCTTGATTTTCTTGTTTTTTTATTATAGTTGATGGAGTAAAAATGATAATGAACTCATCTTTATTGTGATTTTCTTTTAGGTGATAACCTCTCTGAGAGAAGCTGGACTTGAATCTTCAAATTTGATACTAGGAATTGACTTCACCAAGAGCAATGAGTGGACAGGTGATTTATTTGATTCACATGTCCATTAAATACTATTTTCAATTGTTTTTTAGTGTTATATTTGCTCTAAAATCTCGTTGCAGGAAGATACTCATTCAATAGAAAAAGCCTTCACGCTATTGGTAAAAGACAGAACCCTTATGAACAAGCTATATCCATCATTGGCCACACACTGTCTCCATTTGATGAAGATGATCTTATACCTTGTTTTGGTTTTGGCGATGGTTAGTTTCTTGGCTTAGTTTTCAAGATGAAGATCGATAAAACTCTTAAATGTGTTTTATGTATTCTTGTTGCAGCAACAACAAGAGATCAGTATGTGTTCAGCTTTTATCCTGACAACAAAAGCTGCGAGGGGTTAGACAAAGCTGTTAAAAGATACAGAGAGATTGTTCCTCATTTGAAGTTGTCTGGTCCTACCTCCTTTGCACCGGTTATTGATGCAGCCATTGACATAGTTGAGCAGAACAATATGCAATACCATGTTCTTGTCATTATAGCAGATGGTCAAGTCACAAGGAATCCAGATGTGCCACCTGGTCGGCTTAGTCCACAAGAAGAAGCTACTATCAATTCCATAATGGCAGCTAGGTAAACACAAACTATTCAATAACATCAGCTTCATGGTCTTGGTTTCATCATACTAATGTTGTTAGGCTGGCCCTAAGATTTTGGGAATATAGACAATTTAGTAAAAGTTTATATATATATCCTTTTTTTACAAATTTGGGAGCTATATGCCAATGTTTCACTAGCCTATCTGATGTTGTATAAGATATATAAAAATGCAGCCATTACCCATTGTCAATAGTCTTGGTTGGAGTAGGAGATGGACCATGGGACACAATGAAACAATTTGATGACAATATCCCTCACCGTGAATTCGATAACTTCCAGGTAAATAAGATAGCAGTTTTAGTGTTTTTTCTTGGATATGATGATCAGTGAAGAACTCTGTATCCTTCCACAGTTTGTGAACTTCACAGAGATCATGTCACAGCACAAAGATGCAGCTAAGAAGGAGGCTGCTTTTGCATTAGCAGCTCTCATGGAGATTCCTTTTCAATACAAGGCCACATTAAGTCTTGAGTAAGTGGTGAACTTCTTGTATTACTGTTGTGTAGACTTCTTGAAACGGCTTTTGATTGTGTGTTTGTGAGCAGAAGAAAACCAGTACGTGGTTCACGTTTGCATCACAAGCCGCTCCCACCTCCACCAGAGGTCATAGAGCGTGACAATGCTGTCAAAATAGTGCCAAAGCCAGTTACAGAAACTGCAGAGAGAAGTGATAGAACGGTTCCAGTAACACAACCTGTATGCCCAATTTGCTTGACGAAACCAAAGGACATGGCTTTTAGCTGCGGTCACACAGTAAGTGAATATATCGAAAAAACTCTTGATTGCGCCATGAACCAGTTCAGTTTTGTAATATCTTTTGTTGCATTTGTTTTGATATGAAAGACGTGCAAGGAATGTGGTGTGGTTGTCAAGACATGCCCAATGTGCAGACAACCTATAACAACGAGGATAAGGCTGTACACTTGATGAGGCAAAGACCATATGGTGTAAGAGCTTAAGCTTCATGTAACATAGTGTACAGTCCAAGCAAAAGAATAAATAATGGTACCTAAGACTTTGACCTGTGATTGGTATGTATTGCATTAGCTGTGAGGGTCTCTGCAAAGAACTTATATATTGATGAATAACCGAAAATTCTCTTTCTGACGATTACACTTTACACAACTTACATAGTCAAGTTATTATTGAGACTGTTATAAACTAATATATTAGTTGAAGTTGAAACTAGCAGTGCGGCTCCATCGACCTTTCAAGTAATCCTCAACGGAGATACTACTAGCTTCAGGACTACTATCAGAAGCGGCATCATCTTCCAAATCAAGCAACGCTAGGTTTATGTGTGATTCTATGTTTGTCAAGTGCGTCATTGCATCTTCTGAGGATCTTACTTGTTGCTTTCCCCACTCTGTTGCATCTTCGTCTCCTTGTAGTATCTTTACCACCTGTTAATATAGCAATTAGAAGCAAAGACTAAAAGAAAGGCCGAGAAGATAATGATATATATATAGCTTACGAGGTTCATTTGTGGACGGTCATGAGGTGCGCGTTTGATGCATAGTGTGGCAGCTAACAATAGTTTCTCGATTAGATCGTTACTGTTATCAGTTTCTAGACTTGGATCCAGTAACTGAGTAAATTTTCCACTCTCTAGAATTGGGTTTGCCTGGGAAAGAGATACAACTTAAGTCATTTATTGTAGACATGGAAATGTGAAGTTATGGACGGATCATGCTTACCCACAAGACAAGGCTCTCTTGACCTTTGGACTGGTCGACGCATATTGGTTTTCTACCGGATAGGAGCTCGAGTAATACAACACCAAAAGCATAGACATCAATCTTGTCGGTTACTTTACCGTGCATGAAGTACTCGGGTGCTAGGTAACTGTTAAGAAAAGGAAAGTTAAAGTGGATGATCAATGGAGTGATGATAATGATGGTTTTAAGGGAAAGTGAAAAGGAGCAAGTTCAATACCCAAATGTTCCGGCAATATCCCCACATGACACATGATGTGAAGCATTTGAAGCCAGGCTGGCGAATCCAAAATCCGAGAGCTGAACAATCACAAAAATTCAGGAAGATTATTTCATTGCATTGCATCTATATGGATGAACTGTAGCAGTACCTGTGGCTCAAAATCATCTGCCAAAAGAACATTAGAAGATTTCACATCTCGGTGAATCACTTCTGGGTCATGAGTATTATGTAGATAGTCTAGCGCCTCAGCAACCCCAACTGCTACTCTATATCTTTCCAGCCAGCCAAAACTTGCTGCATCCTTTCTATTACCTGAATCAAGAAACGAGAACATTCAATATAGACATGAAGAGAATCCAGAGGGAATATCAGATGTAGTTTTATATACCGTGAAGGTTATCTTCGAGGCTTCCTCGTGTTAGATAGTCGTAGACCAGCATCAAATTGTTATTCTCAAAACAGAAACCAAAGAGAGATACTATGTTCTTGTGATTTACACTTGTAATGACTTCGATTTCCAGTTTGAATTCCTTTAACACATCCAGACAAGGCTTTAATAATTTGACTGCTAGTTCCCTTCCATCTGGTAGGTCTCCTCTGTAAACATAACTGTTACCACCTTCTCCAATCAAGTTATCTGGAAACAGAAAAGAAAGATGTAAATCCATAAGCTAAGGATAAACCTATGTTAGAACATGGAAAGGGATTATACCAGATGCAAAGTTTGAGGTAATTGACAAAACTTCTTCATATGTGAATAATCTACATGTGGAAGAGTATTGTTCATGTAGACCCTCCAGCTCTTCTGGAATGTTGTTTGATCCAGTGCATGGAGAAAGAGGAGACTGCATAAGCTCAGAACCATCGATGCTAGAAGAGCAATCTTCATCACAGCCAGAGTCACTTCGTTTCCTTTCCAGATAAGCTACAGCTGCTGAATCCCGACCCCGCAACTTTGAAACCCACTGAAGTACAGCCTTCTTAGGAGAAACTTTGGTCCAGCTTTTCCTGTTAGAGTACAGTCCCCGAAGAAAATGCCAGCCTGGTCCAGACTCAGGGGAACCTGAATCAGTCTCTTTTGTTTGTACTGGCACTAAAGCCAGTGAATTGTCTACACCTAAGCTCTCAGGAGACTGTAAGGATGAAGTGCGAGTAGCTTTCGTCCAGCGTGAACTCGTTCTTGCAGGGCCAAAAGTGTTTCCAATCTTTGCAGCTTCAATAGCAATGTTGGGTGATCCACAGACTAGAGAGGGAAGATTCATATGTGAACCATCTGCACCTGCAAAGCACAAAACTTTCGTTAACACAAACCAAAGTAGGCATCAACAGTTCAGAGATTCTAACTTTTTTTTTTAATTTCAGGAGGTTCTGAAGCCGGTAATCCCCAAACCCAAAACCACATCACGTAATATTAATTTCGTCCATTAGATCACTCGAACTGGAAACCTCATCATGATCATTTCCACTTGAGCTAACGACCTACGGTCACATTCAACTATCAGAAACTAATCAGGAACATACCATTGGTATTAGGTACTCTGCGGAACATAATCTTGCCACTCTTAACAGCAAAAACTGAGACATCCTTGGCAAGATTCCTAGCACAATACTTAGCTAAGGAAGCCGATGAACGGATTGTGTGATGTCTCTTAGAAGAACCTACGATTAAACTCGTTGCTCCACATGATTTCACTTCTTGTACAAGAACTTTCCTAGCTGACTTCCCTCTTAAAAACTTCAACTTTAAATCAACCTGTTTACAAAACATCCATCGAATTTTAGTAAAATTCCACTTAAAATTGTTACAACTTCGAAAAAAAAAAACTTACCTGTTTTAAGTTGCAGAAGCTTTCGTATACACCAAGCATAGTGTCAAAGGTCTTCACCAGCGAGATAATCGATGTTGATCCTTCTGCACAAAGGTATAATTAATGTTCAAGAAATCCATTTATTTTAAATATATATATTACATTTATAGTAAAAATTTAATAATTATAAATTATTTTGATAAATTAACAAAATTCTATATACATAACAAAAAAAATTAAACAAATTTGTGGATTTATACTGATACTATTGATTAATTTAGTAAAATTTATACGGGGCTAAGATTGATTTAAACCGATTTAAATCTATTTAAACGATTCAAAAATACTAAGAAAATTGTTTCAACTAGGCCGGACCGGCCAAAACCGATACATAACACACAATTTAAAAAAAAAAAGAAAAAAAAAATCTTAGATCGAAAGGGTTTACGAACCGAGAGAGTAGTCGAGGACGTGAAGAGCAATGATTCGATCTCCAGGACGGGCTACATTCACCAATGACCATGTAAGCACCTCTCTGCTCCATTCGTCCGGCTTCACACCGACAATTACTAATGCTGAACCCTCCGCATCCGTCGCCGTCCGTCGCCGATTCCTCGACGCCGCCTCCTCTGGTAGGTTTCATTTTTCTCCAAGCTCAAAAACTTGCGATTCACACACACTTTCAAGCTCTCATAGTAGCAAATCTCTCTTCTCCGCTTTGTCGTTTAGCTCTTGGGAGAAGAGGAGAGAGAGAGAATCACGTTAACTGTCTCCGGGAGGAAAGTGGGAGAGAGAGAAGGCGATGTTTTGTGTCGTCTGGTTTGAATGAATCTGGGCCGTTGATTTGACTATTCTTCTTTTTTTTAATGAGAGTTAATTATGACAAAAAGGAAAATAATTAAATAAGCACGAGGGGAATAATAATGAATGCATCGTTATCATTCATTCTCTTTCACAGGACATAAGAATCTCTTTCCTTTATTTTCTCCCCCACTTTATTTATTTTTTTGCATTAATTTCGTTCTTTGAATTTGTGATTGAGTACGTGTAACGCCTGATTTTTTTTAGTTATTTAGTTAATTGTATTAAATGTCATTATCATACATATCTCATCCACCAAAAAATTCATTTTCAGTAAGTGTAGCCAACTCTTTTTATTTCTATATAATAAATTCAGCTTAAAGTAGAGGACGTAGTAGATCCGTCGGTGAGGACCAAAAAAAAATCAAAAATGTCTTTGTTATATGGTTTTAATTTGAGGTTGCTTTATATTCTTCCCCCAACAATTTGGTAGGTGTTGCCAAATCATGTGAAGAATGTTTCTATTGAGTTAGTATTGTATATTAAAATATTTTAAAAAAATCTAGAGAAATAAAGAAATTGTTTTCTAGAAGAACTGAGCAAACCACAATGGAAAAAATAAAATAAATAGTTTTGTACTATATATTTGGATGGGTTAATAGGGTACAAATATTAGTATCTCATTTAATATTGGGATTTGGGAACAACAAAGCAAAGCAGGAATCTTTCTTTTTAGATTGTGTCATAAAGCATTACTTAATTATTACTAATTCACATTAACTAGTTATTTCGAATGCATTAAAAAGTGTATGGTCAAGTTACGTGTAAAATCTTGCATATCAGCCTTCCACTAAAATATAACATAGATTTGTAAATCTTGAAGTGAAGGTGTGAATAGCTTAAACATGTAATTAATATAAGCTATTACTTTACCATCTTGATTCAAAAGCTAGAATACTTAACGTTATACTTTCACAAGACGTGTCATCGTTTTTTTTCAGAAAAGAGGCGTCTTTAAGATGATCGTCTCGATTACATATTCGATTCTTTATTTTGAAATGACGAAAAGAACTAATATACCCTTTCAAACTTTCATGGTGTACTAATCAGTCTAACATGACTCCAATCTTTTTTATTTAAAATCATATCCCTAGAAGGTGAAGAAGACCTAGAGGACATATATTAAACATAAAAGAACCAAGAAAATGGATCCACATTAACTCACTACAACATAGCTAAACTAAAAAAAAACATCAGAGATATATAATTTTGTGGACACGATTCAGTATAGCACGTGAAATATTATATTCCAGTAATTTAGCTAAACGTGATTTACGCAAATCATGAATTCGAGAGCAAAAGTGGCCGCTAATTACTACTGTAGTGGTCATTATAAACTAATCACTAGGAAAAAAATCATTTATAATTCATGGATAATTATTGAACTCTAATCAACCATGCTGAAAATAGAAAGTAAAATTAGCTTACTTTCTAGACGTTACCGTTAAGAGTTACGGTTAGGGCAAGCATTGGCAAAATGTGAAGGATCACCACATGAGAAGCACCTTCTACCACTCACTGGCTCTCCAGTTGCTGAGACGAAGCTTGTTCCACCGCCGCCACGCCCTCCACCGCTTTGTCCGCCACCTCTATTTCCACGGCCACGACCACGGCCGCGTCTACCGCTTCCGCCGCTATTAGAACCTGTTGTTGCATTCCCAGTACCGTTGCTGATGCTATCTTCCCATCTGTCACAAAACATTATAAAAAAGAGAATGTAGTGATTTAATGGAACGAAAATGGATTTAATAAAAGGGTAACAACCGCGTGTCATGGATGCTGCTTACGTGAAGAAATTGCAGCCTTGTGATGGACATGAGAAGAACTTCCTTCCCCTGTTAGCTTCTGTGTTGGCTGTACGAATAGCACATGGTGTTCCACAAGTGGTACATGATACTGTAGTTTCATCTGCATTAATGACAACGATATTATTGAGAAATGAGATGATGTTTGTTTGCTAAAAACATCATCGAAAGAATCCAATTACTGTTTCTTGGATTTGTTCCAGTAGTACGAGGATTTCGATATCCTGAAGCACGTGAGGGACAATTGGTAGAAGTATGTCCTCCTTGTTGACAGTGTGTGCAGACGCTGTTCGGTCTTATGTTGCTTCCTCGGACATTGTTTGGGGTTGCACCCGGAGCTGCCCTTGCTATAAGAACAAAACAACGATTCTTGTTAGTCCCAAGTTCTCTACTAACAAGCCAAACTACACTAAAAATCTTGCATTCTTGTTTAGGATAGATGATGAAAATAATTTATTGTATGATGTCCAATACAGAAAATATGTTAATTTCTTTGACTGTTTGGTCTAACTACGTATTGGGTAACTACGAGCACTAACCTTGAGAACGGGATCCAGTTCCACATATGTCTATCAACTGTTTAAGAACATCATCACAGCCACCAATACAGCCTGATCACGATGAAACAAAGTAGGAATCAGCAGTGATTCTGACATGGTGAACCATTGAAAGATAAGCACAGAATCGGTTGCAACGTTCCAAAGAATTTGCATACCTAAGTGATTAACATCAAAGCCTGGTGGAATTCTGATATGACGGAACTTGAAACGTATCTTGTAGACAGGACCTACATCACAAAAAAAAAATGCATCATTAAACAATAAAGAGGAATGTATAGTTACTAGATTTTTCTATTCACTATGTTACTGAAAAAAATATGGGGCGCTACCTGGACCACAAGATTGACAAATATCAGTAGTGACAGATGCTTCCAGTGTAGGTCCAGGAAGCCAAACTGCATTCCGACACTGAATAATTGTCAAATGTGTTAGATTAATAGATGCACGCAAGGAGGAAATACAGAAGTGTCAAACTATTAGATAATAATTATCACAAAAAGGTAAGTATAATTCATGAGGTATGTAAAGAGCTGTGAGATTCTGACCTGAGGATAACCCATGCATCCAACCATAAAATTGCCATCCTGCAAAGAAAATGGATTAGACTATTTAACCAGTTGCTCTCATTAACAAGAGGGAGAAGATCAATTCATATCCAACATGGAAAATGATTTTGATGGGTCATATAACTACCTGGTTCTTCCTGAGCGCCATATCTGATTCATGGCAAAGGTTGCATCGCCGGATAACTTCACCAGCTGTCTGATTGTCACCTTCATCGGTGTTATTAGATCTGCACATACAGTATCATTATATTATAACAGAAAAGGCTTAAGGGACACAGTACTTGAGCAAAGTAATGAGATCACCTTTCAAAGAAAATTGTCATAGCTTCTAGGAGCTTTGTTTTTTTGACCCTTGCCTGCGGGGATTAATTTTGTGAATACAAAATATAAAATCATGGCCTTCAGTTTCAGCACACTGCAGCCAGAGAGAAGACAAATATATAAATGAAAAAGCTCACTCACATCTAAGAAACAAGCTTTCATCTGCTGCAAACAAGTTTCAAGAACTTCAGCTTTAGTCTTGTTGCCAACACTAACTTCATTCATATCATGTTCCATGATGGCTCTGAGGTTTGGTTTCCAAAGTTCATACCTGATATGAAAAGGTTGGCAACAAGAATACATCAAATTCTTAAGGGGCTCTTCAGCATAGTATTGACACAAATTAGGTTTCTCCAAATAGATCGGCACTTAATATGATTGAAAGCCACAAATATAAGGAGCCTCTAAATTGCTAATACATACCCCATGTCATCATATCCCATAACAAGCGCCTCACCCTAAAAATTCAGATCAGAACAGTAAGGTGACCTTTGAATCTGTATTTAAGGAAGACAATGAGGAAAAATTTAGAAAGCTTAGTAGTATCAACTACCAGGTTGGTTGGAGAAAACCGCGTATTAGCATCCTTTGTAGCATAACCTCGATCAAGGAGTTTCTTTATGTGGTCGTGCATTGTCGCATCAGTGCCAATGCCTGCCTAACATTCACAAGAACGTAGGGTAATAAATTGTTACAAACACGAGCGGATGAGAAATTTAGGGATTGGTGAACAAGAACATGCAGTCACCACCATGAAAAGAAGGGATAACAAGAGAGTTTTACTCACCTTGTCCATACAACTCAGTAAGTCAGCTTCACACAATAACGGTGGTGGCCTTGTTACTGCTGAATCCAGAGTCAAACGTGTTGGGATAAACTGCAAAATACCAAGACATTCAGAATCATCATCGATTGTCCTGGCTGCATGAACTAAGTAGAAAGGTAAACAAAAAACATCAAAGGAGTGAATGTTAAAACACAATTCCAGCAGTTCAGGTAGCCTTCTGTTTTAAAAAGAATGTAAACCACTTAAATAGATTCCATCATGAATGAGAAATAGTCCAGTTTAGTAGTTATGCCCTTTTACTTTCAACTAGAAATCACAATGCGGAAAATTATGCCCTTCACTGCCTTATAGTTTAGTAGTTAAGGAATCTTACATGCACGCAAGGAGAAAGTAGTTTAAATGAGGCTACGCTGAGAGATAGAAATGAACCTCCTAAGCAGATACGAGAGAAATTAAGAGAATCACAAACCTGCTGCCCTTTTTCATACACTGGAATCACTGAACCTCCCCAAGATTCAAAACGGTACACCTCAAGGTAATTTTTCTAGTCACATAAAGAAAAATAATGTCAGTATCCAATTAACTGCTGAAGCAACAAGCACCAAGAAAGAAGTGCTGAGGAACGAGTCTTACAGCTAATATTGCTCTCCCAGATGCAGAAAAGCGCTCGCCAGCAATATCAATTTCGACTGTTGTTTCAGCCGCAACTGCTGGCTGGGAAACACACGCTAGGTAATGGCGGACAACAAGCTCATAAACGTTCTGGAAAAGTGAAAAAAGCGTTGGCTCCAAAGAGGTAAAACAATATCATACCTTTTCTTGGACATGTTAAACAATAGACATCCATACTTACAAGGTGATCTCTGCTCCAGTTAGACTCTCCGCTAGAAAACTTTGTTGGATGAATGGGTGGGTGAGCCTTGTCATCATGACCACCATTCCCCGGGTTTCTCCAGAGTCCCCCCTCAGGCTCCAATAGTCTTTGTGCATATGGACCCCATGCAGGATGTCTTGTTTGTTCCTCCACCATGGCCTAGACACAACTAAAGATCCTTATAGACTAAAACTACAAGAAAAGCAACAAAGTAGATAAAAAAATCCACAGTACCCTTACTGGCTCATGAGAAAAAAATACCCACACGTAAATCAGTCCTGCTTGAAAAAGAATCTGTCTCTGTACGAGGATAGCTGATGAAACCAGCCTGGTATAATTCTTCTGCCACCTATCCAGACATTGAGGATGTTATTTAACAATTCAGAAAGATAATCAATCTAGGAGAGAGCAGAAAAATATAACGAGATACAGTAGGATTTAGATAATTCTGGAAAACATGCAGTCCTAATATGCAAAAAAAAAAAAAAAATCATAGGGCACTTAAGTGAACTAGTCTAATACTCGTTCTAACCTTCATGGTATGCTCCGAACTAAGGCGGAAGTATCTTGAAGCACGTTTTTCAAGTTCAATGGTGTTCAAAGGATAAGGAGGATACTTAAATTTTTCCCTTGGATGTGGGACATTCATTACCTGAAAGGAGATTATAAGAGATATAATATTAAGTAGAAGACGCATATCAGATAATAGATATGTCTATAATAGATATGTCTCTTTTTTACTCACGGTGGCAGTAGGTTCCAGGACACACATCTCATATAATATAGCAGCTGAAGCATAATCAAAGAGATGACCACGCCTGCAATAAAAAATACATCAACGCCATATTCAAGGATAATAGACCGAGAAACAAAAACGCATGGAAGTTGGTAAAAGTACATCCAATTAAAGGTGGCAAGGCCTTCTTCTGATTCGTGAGAACAGTTGATTGTCCAAAACTCTTCTGGTTCATGTGCTTGGATCTCCCAGTATCTTTCTACAATAAAGCCAAGTGTAGGAAACTGCAGTTGAAGCAAAAAAATATCAAACCTCGCTGCATGAAAACAATGGTTACCCTGACTCTGATATACATAATGAGACTGATAGTTCTGAAAATTACCTGACAAGGACCATAACTTATAACACGACTCCTCTCTTCATCACCCGTGGAGTCAATAGAGAACCTATCTTTCAGAAGCATAGTCTGAAATCTAGTGAATGAAGCGCCAATGCGTAGGTCTATTTCCTGAAGTATTCAAAATTAAATATTAGCTATACAAATTTTCTAGAGAATACTAACACAATGGCATTAAAGGAGTTTCAAGAGAAACTCACTTGTCTAGCATCTACAGCCTGAGCAAACAATTGATTAGGCTCTCTGAGATTCTGAACTGCTTCATGAATTTCCCTAGAAATTTCAAATGCCAACACACCATTATACAAGATTCTATGGTTTGATGTAGAGTGAGAACATACAAACCTGTCAATTAACGCAGAGAAATGAGCCCTCCGTATGAAAAGATTCTGCTTCACAGCTCTACAAACATCCACAACTTCAAACGCAATGTTTTCACCTTCTCTATCACAATCAAGCCACAGCACAAGCCAATCGCTCCTCCTAGCTTCCTCCTCTAGTGTCTTCTTAATATCCTTCTTATCCTAACTCACCCAAAGCCAAAATTAACCAAAAAAAATTGAAATCCAGCAAATCAAACCTCATCATAAGATCGAATCAAATCTAACGAGTCATCAAATACCTCGGGGACGTGTTTCATGACCGGAGCTTGGTACAGATCCGCCGGGTCGCAGGAGTGCCACTTGCGGAAGCGATCAGCGAACTCAAGCTCCATCAGGTGACCGATGACGGAGGTCATCATCATACGACATGGTTGTCCATTGATTGCGTAATCGAACTCGAAGATTTTGTTGTACCGGGACCTACCTTCCCGAGTCCGGAAACTTCCACGGGATAGAATCCCAGCCACTGATTTCGCAACCGACGGCTTCTCCGCCACATTCAACACCGTCACGGGACCACCGCCTCGCCGCGACATCGCCGCAGAAAAACCCTAACGGTTAATAATTTCGATTATTTTCACGAGGGAAATTTTCCCGCCCTTGAGGCTTCTAATGAAGACAAACCAAGGTTTAACTTACGATATTTAGGAGATTTTACGAAATTACAAATAAACCCATTTG